>JAODUG010008425.1:0-26902 GCA_027564795.1 Aphredoderus sayanus | reverse complement strand
TATGTCTGTGTAAGCTGTAGAATTAGGTTTAGTGCCTTCTATCTGCCACAAAGAGCTAGTGATTTGGGTCAGTTTGATCCGAAGGACATCACAAGGGTTAAATCTTAACTATGGAGCTCAATCGGAAAGTCATCCATCTGAATTTGCCACGCTATTTGTTGAGAATGCTGAGGTGAAGCCAGCTAGATGTCGCACAGCATAAAGCCTGGAGAGTTTGCTTATGAAGTAAGTCCAACTTCATCCGATGTATTTACCGTATTCGACTATTGATCAGCCAACACACTCAAGTTGGTCAATGTCACCAGTAATGTTTTCAACTGTCATGGTGTGCCAATGCCAGCTTATATTGTTTGACTTGATAACCCATAGCCTGTTTAAGACAATGCATACGTCTTGATATTATCCCCGCTCTCCTAAAATGCTTTTCTGTAGGCTACTTCTGCAGTCTTTGGCATCAGTAGTGCAGCACATATTTCTGGTGCCGTTTAAATTAAATTTAGAAAACAGCTTGCTTCAAAATAGGCTAGTACTCTTATTGTTATGATATGGATTAAAGGCCTGCATTGACCACTCTGCATTGGTGTCTGATGTTGTCTTGTTTCACCATTGATTTTAAACATTATTCTATTAAAAGACAGTGGTCGATGGCTTGTGCATTCATGTGGGCAACAAGAAATGAGAAATATCTTAAGGGGGTGTGGGGTTCAAACTTATTAAAAACCAGTGGCTTTACAGGGTGGTCTGATGTTTAGACAATGGCACAAGCCAAATACTGCAACATAGACAAACGGTGTGAAGCAATAACTCTGGAATCAATCCGACCGAAAACAGAGAAGTCTATTTAATCTTGAGTGGTGATCAATGGGAGGGAGTATATGCGAACATGGGTATCATCATGTCTAGGGGTAGAACAAAATAACAGGACAAATCACCTGTGAAAGCTCCATCAGCCAATAGATTGCACGCTTAGCAGAGCAAAGCTCAGCCTCATTTTCCACTTGTTCTTTACTTGCTTGAGGACTCGTGGTAAGGAATACAAAACAATTTCACTTACCAATTACCAGCATTTGCAGGTTTTACTAGAATGTAATACATAGCCTGTTATGGTATATATATGAGTAGCACATGATGGATGAGGGCGATCATTCAAAAGCTACAGTCATGTGGCTTTTGTTTAAATTAGGGGAGACAAATCATTACTACAAAGTCTACATATTAACATACTGTATTATCTTGCTGAATATACTGCATATATATATAAACTAGTCATACTGTACTACCAAGGTTGAGCCTTTAATTTGAAAAAAAGAAATGCAAACAAAGACAAAGGAAGCATATGTACAGGGTTAAACTTTACTTAATGTTGAATAGATCTGGAGAAAAGCTTTATTCAACTGTGGGTATGGTACAACATTACCGGCCAAACACAGTCAAGTGACAATGGGCCCTGGGAGTCCTGGGCGAGAGCCTGTCTTAAAAAGGAAAAGCCCATTTCCCGCTGAAAAGAAGCGTGGCCGTATAAAAGCGCCTGACAGACTTGACAATTACATGAGCAGCGCGCCTCCGCTGATAACCCTTCGGTTCCTATTAAAACTCCGGCACTCCAAAAGAATGCTCAAACAGAGGAAATTATCACACATGCACACGCTGAGACACACACTCCATCATACGGCAGTGAGAGCCCCCCCGACAATAACTCGTTTCAGCTGCATGTGCGCGCTTTAGAAAGGGACATGAAGGGGAACTACTGCTGGACGAGGGCAACATATTAATTGGTGCGAGCCGAGAAAAGTAAACGATGCACTGCGACAGATTAAAAACAACAAACTCAAACAATACATGCGTTTCAGTTTGCATGTAGATGTGTGTGTGTGTGTGTGCACGCGTCGCACATGCATGCGTGAAAGGAAGGGGTTCAACGGACTATGTATGCACTATTCAGGCCTTAGTTAGCTTTTTATCGATGTAATCTTCATGGAAAAACTCTTTATTATTGTTTAACTTGATCCATGACCGCTGGTAAGATGTTCATAAAAAAACAAAAACAATGAACAACTACTTTTTATATGAACATTATTATTGCTACTGCTGCTAATGGTATTATATATTACCAGCTAATATTGTACTTTATTACATAAGAGTTTTGGTGGGTGTTACATTGTTAACATCCCCCCTGCTGCTCTCAAGACATCTTATCCTACCTGCCTGCCTCTCTCGCACCCTCCCTCCATCTCAGCCTCCCGAAACGACAGAGAAATTAGATTACAGAAAACCTGAGCCTGAAACAGCTTCGGTCACAGACGTTGAAGGAAAGAACAAATAGTGTTACGTGTCTCCCACTCATTCACTCACTCTACCACCCCCCACCCAACTCTCCCTCTGATTTGAACCCCGTTCCGAGCCAGAGATCCCTGATATACACACTGTCACACTGGCCCCCCCTTCCCACACCCCACCCAAAAAAAGTGATTCATTTTTCTATTATGGTGATGAGCGTGTGAAATGAGCTATATAATCAATAGCTGAGGTTTGTAAACAGCAGCCGCACTCCAGGGAAAATGCTTTTTTATTCTTTGAAAATAATATGTTGCCTGTTTGCACGCGGAGAGGAATGCTTGTCTGACAATGTTTACAAGGGCAATTTGCCCAAAATAAAATCGCAGGCTTCTCAAATGAGCCTTGCTTTCTCAAACTGGCCACGATAAGTGCGCAAAAAGGTATGCGAGTCGACAGAGCTCAATGCAATGCTTTTTAACACAGGAAAATGGCTTATTCACTGTATGTTTTTTGTCACAAATTGAAATATTATTCTAAGTTTGTAGTTAGAGGTAAAGCTGAACAAATAGTGCAAACAAAAACAGCTTAAGCAGTTTGTGTGTGTGTGTGTGTGTGTGTGTGTGTGTGTGTGTGTGTGTGTGTGACCCAGACCCCTATAAACCTCTGTTCAGTGTGTTTTGTGTCGCTGTCGTACCGACAGCTCATTCCAGAAGTCAACGTTGGAGCTGGCTGATACCAGACTGAGGGTCAGAGGGCTTCTCTGTGTGTGTGTGTGCGCGTGTGTGCAGTATATATTGGGAGGGGGAGGCTGGTGGAAGGGGGTTACACAGTCCAGACGGGTCTATGGATTACTGCTCGCGGCTATGCTCGCACACTTGCACCCCGTGACATTTGTCACTGTGCCAGTCAGAAGCTGTCGATTGCTCCAAATAGTTGGTGTGTGTTGGTGTGTGTGTGCGTGTGGGCGTGTGGTAACCTGACACATCAGATAGTTGTTACACGCACAGAACGTGGTTCTATGCACACAACCATCTGGGGAGCCGTCCATCGAAACCTTTTCAAAAAGGGCAGGCGCTTTCAAATAAATACTTGGCAGGTGATTGGATGAACCATCTGTCTATCTGTAGCAACCGCCGTTGTTAGATATAAACGGACAGAATTCCAAAGGATTACTTGCCTCTCCAGACTGATTCTCGCGGCGAGGTCAAACTGACGCTTGTGAGATCAGGATGGCTAGGCGTGTGCTGCAGCAGTACCTCTGTGCACACACATACAGTAGCTAGTGTGTCTATGACACAGCACATGGATGCGATACAGGACGTGTGGAGAAGCAGGACAGAAACAATATCCCGCAGTGCAATTCCCTCATTCACGGCCCGGGCCCCCCCACTTACCAAAAGCTGGGCGCGGCGCCGCTCGTCCTCCGCGGTGACCCTCTCCTTGGCGACGGCCTGATGGAGGGAGTCCTGGGACACGGAGCGCTCCACCGCCAGGATCCGGGACACCTCGTCCTTGACCTGCGACTGGGCCGCAACCCGGGCCACGGCTGCCGTCTGGGCCTTCTCCTCGTCCAGCCTGCCGGGCAGCAGCGGAGGTGCACAGAAGAACAAGGACAACACAAAGAGAGAATATACTGTATTAAACAACAACAACCCAAAAAATCCCATACTCCTTTGCAAAACGCCACTTAAGTGTTATGGCTGTGTGTACTTGCGTTCCTTTGACTTGCAGGTAAGAGTCACCCAACCTACCTAGAGAAAAGATGCCTTTACTCTTTCAGGCACGGTCAAAAATTAGATATGATATATACAGAGGAAGGGGTTATCAACCAGAGCAGATATACTCAAAGCATTTCACTCACTGATGGATCTACGTATATGCCATTTATAACAAATTAGACTAAATGTATAGCTCCTTGTTGCTTAAAAGTATCAAATCAAACTGAAGAAAAATATTTTGGACATTGTGAAATTTGGGGATAAAATATGAAACTTGATCATTTTATACTGAACAACAATTTTCAATATAGAATTGTTAAGAAATAATAAAAAGGAACTTCTTTTTAATCATGTTCTGCTGTTCCACAGTGTGCAGAAAGAGGGCAACCTTGAGTTTGTAAGGTCATTTGGTATTAAATAAGTCAAACAGTTGAACAGCTGTCCATTGCTGTAAACAAACTTAACCTTTGGGTTTTTGCACTACATAAATTTGTTTCCATCATTAGTAAGGGGACATAACTTTTTGTTTTTTTGGTTAAACAGCCTTAAATAGTTAAAGGTGATACACACCTACAGAGGAGGTACTTTGCAGTCACGCTAGTGTTTGAACACTGTCACTGGGTTCTCATAGTTGCTTAGCAACACATTTCCTTCTTGGTGATGGTTGGCTTCATGATTTAAAGTAGATGAATGTCCCTGAAACACTGAAGTATTCTACTGTTGAAAATCACAGTGGCAGAAAAGTAAACCAAACATTCAAGAATGTATTTAATTAGTAAAGAAGTTAATGCCTGGAAATACTTTTTAAACTGCAATATATTGACTAGGAACGTCAGTTGACAAAGATGATGTGCCAGTATATATTTAGTATCCAGTGATGAAAGTTAAAGGTGGAGTCAGTCATTCTGGAGAAAGACTGTTGATATTTTAACATCAAAAGAAAAACACCTCTCCTTCCTCCCTAGCCTTTGCAGCTTCGGTGAGCTACCGGACTGCTTACTACTGTAGCTTACATGTAGAGTAAGCTTTTTAAAGTAAGGTATTGAAATGTAACATGTTTTTAAAGAATGTCAGCTGTTGACCGAGAGTAAACATTACATCTCTTAAAGAATATTGGATAAGAAGCAGTAATTAAAGTATCATCTAAATTGAAGGCTATGCCTTCAAATCCATCTTACAGTGACTTTAAAAAAGCTTATCCATGTGAATGGCAGACAGCAGAACCACGCCTCCGGTCTTTAACTGGTGAAAAAAAAACATTGTCATGAGAGAGAGAGAGAGAGAGAGAGAGAGAGAGAGAGAGAGAGAGAGAGAGAGAGAGAGAGAGAGAGAACGCTGGCATGTTGTTCGGCCCTGAAGGTGAAGCAAAGAGGGTAAAAACTGAAAGAAAAAGGGTGGAGAGATCAGCCATGTCCAGTCTCACAGTCCACTGGGCTGCACACGTCAGCAAACGCCATCCATCACCCAGCCTCCTGTGCACGCTTACGTGTACACACACACACACACATACACACACAGCTTCCTAATGGCCTCCTACATTGCCCATGATTCCCCCACACCTCATGTGTCTATACCCCCCCACCACCGCCTGCAGTGCCGATGCTCCGTTCATTCTGTAGCCTTGCTGGTTCTGTAGCGCAGCATCTGGGGAGGGACGCGTATAGAAAGGCACAGCGCAGAAGCTGCTGGCCTTGAAACACTCCTTTGCCTGGGCTGACATTCAAATGCTCAAATTTGTTTTCCTCCCATATTCCACCTGACATACCAATAATGTGGTTATAGAGACTTTCAGCAAACTACAGTACAGTATTACATACAGTAGCATTGAAAACCGGATGAAGTTCAAAACTATCTTGCGAATCCATCTCCCCACCCCACTACTACTTCCAATACCCATCCCAAGAGTCCCCTGCACTGTGCTAATCATGCAGTAAGAGGGCTGGAACAAAGATAAGGTAACAGTGTCACTCACAGCCACAGTTGGAGGCAGTGGGTGGCAATGGAACCAGGGGGGAAAAGACACAGCCCAGCAGAAAACTTCCAGCTCGCCCGCCCCACAAGTGCTAGCATAAGCACTGCCGCCTGTCGCTGGCCAGATGCTCTCACCTCTACTGATTTGCAATCGTTAACGTCTCTGGCGTATTGGAGACATTTTTCATTCATTCGGCTGAAGACTGGAATTGGAAAACAGGGGAAAGAACAGCGATAGAGAGAGGTTGTGGGCATTTAGAAAACTTTGGTAGAGAGTACCTCAACAGGGGGAAAATGTGTTTACCTTGAGAAGGGGGTGGGTATAATAGGTAGAGGATAATGGTTGGAGTGTAGAGGTTGGGCCATCAGCCTCTGTGAAGGCAGGCTTGGAAAGTGTGGCCGAAGAGAGAACATTGAATCGAGGAGTGTTAAAGATTGGGCCATTGAGTTATGATTAATGTCTTGGGTAGGTAAGGGTGGTCAGTGTATGAGTAAATCCTGGTGGATAGAGACTGTATTTCTTTGCAGAGATGCAATACTCTCCAGCAGTCGACCTTGAAGAGAAAGGACTTGACAATGCTTCACTTACTTTAGGACGCCATTTTTAAGAGAGAGATTAGGTCAGAATCGATTTATAAGAAAGCCCAGAGGCAGCTCAGTTGAACCGCTGTGTGAATAATAGTTAGGTTGATCACATAGTACATTTTACTGGACACAATAGCAACTGTTTAAAAGGGACCATTATGAAACACTTTTTCAGTGCATTCAGTGCTACATTTGGCTATCTGAAGTGCCAGTCCACAAATGCTGAAATGTGACAACCCAGTCAGTTTCTTTTGGGTTGCGTATGTTAGAAAGCCTGTGTCAGTAAGCTGTTAGTTTACTGGACTGGTAATGTCAGTAGCACCTCATTAGAAAAAGGTAGGATCTACCTTTTTGAACGTGGGCCACTGTTTGTTCTTGCTAGCATTGGACCCACTGGCATTAGATTATGAATCAAGTTAAGCTCACAAACTTCTCTGTTGTCGGCTGCAAAGATCATAGTTTATCGACCCCCAGCCTCGAAAGAGTTGACTTGAGTTTATTTCTGACGAAAACTTACATCAGAGCTTTAGTTTGAGAGCATCTCTTATTGATAAGAGACTGACGCTAACCGGTCTATGGCTTGTGGTGAAAGGACACGTTGAATAATGAGTAAACATGATCATGTTATAGATTCATGTGTATGGTCGACATGTCGTGGCGTTGCCAGTCCATTTCTGACATATATAGTGTTGATACCCCAATGTGGCCCCAACTGCCTTGAAAATTATGGTAAAAAGGGCTTCTGGTTCAAACTGATGGCTGCGTCGTTTCTCTCCTGGGGTTCACACACACAACAGTTCCCAAGCCATTGTGGCACAAAGCCGTACTCTAGTGGAATAGGGGGCGTGATGAGCAGTTGCTCATTTCCATTTAAAGGAACAGGCACTCCGATCGATCACTCTGAACAGGGCTGTTTAGACAAGGATGAAAAGGGCGCTGTTGTACTATGACCACAGCATGCCACATACATAAAGACAGAGAACTGTGTCAACATGTGGAAAAGGGGCATAATGTCTCCTTTAACCCTCCTGTTGTTCTCCGGATCAAAATGATCCAATGCTTTACAAAAATTCATAAAGAAATAATTAATAAAGAATACACACAGCAGTGACAAAGAGAATGACACAATCAGATGGCGCCATCTTTTGGTGTTTGAAACAGGAGGGTGACAGGAAAGTTAAAAGAAAAAAGGTCTAATCTTTGTGCCAACATTTGGTTTTACCTCCATTTCCCCATCCTGATGTGAACCATTAACTTCATGTAGCCCAGTGTTTCTCTAGCTTGAGGTACATCCGGTAAAATGGATTCCGACAGACTACCATAACAGTGCAGGCTTGGCCCAAGTGCATGGGAACAATGGCGTCTGAAGGCCCTATTCAATATTAATGTCGGAATAATGTTGGATATGAATGTTTTATGGGACCTAGCACTTCCCCTAACACTGTGCACTTGTGCTTGACTTGTGGGTTCTTGAGCGGTGGGTATAGGGGATGTGAGAGGTTCAGAGATGCCATTTTTTAAATTTATGTAGTCTTTGTTATGGGGACCATGGATAGTCAATATGGAAGGTAATTTAGGAGTTACTTTTTATATATAGCTGGTGGCATAGACCACTGGTCCCCGTTTCAGTTTTCTTCAAGTTACCTAAATGACTAAGATTGCTTCTCATCACAACCTCGGAAATTCATAAATAAATATAAGCGTACACACACACACACACTTTGATTATGATTATTCGTCTGTGATCTTATGTGTTTTAGCTTTGGATTAAAGCAACTTTTTGAATGTGTCCATTTGTGAGCGAATGTGCATCATTGGACATTTTCGAAAAGGTGGTAAAGTCCATAAATTCCTTGAAAACCCTGTTTAAATGTAAATGTATGAGGAGAGGGAAATAACAAATAAGAATAAAAGAATGAACACAAGAACCTGTAGGCCAGACATCGGTCCGATTTGCACACAAATCAACCAACCATTCTCAGACGTTCTGCTTAAACAAGGCGAGCTGGTAGAAGGTCAGCATTCTCACTCAAAATACTGAGACGCAATTAAACCACGCAAGGTGGCAGAAACTGTGCCACTATATGCCAACATAATGGCAAAACTCTTCACCCATCACACAACCTCTCTGTCAAAAGCTCCACACTTAGCAGAATAGGGCATGTGCACACACACAGATCATCTCACAATCGCACACACGTACACAAATGAACAGGGACATCAACACACCTACAGTACACACACACACACAAACGTCCAATTGACAGCCCATACACGAATCTCAGACCCCATCCCAGTGTCACCTTCTCACACCTTAAGCCCCTGCAATGCATTTCATGTAGTAGATCCCCCCACGGAGGGGTCAGATTAACAACCCCCGCCAATCCATCCATCTCAGAGTGTAATCCTCAGAGAGGGGAATGGGGGAGGAGAGAGAAATACACAAAGACGACACCTGACGGGAAAACAGAGAAAGACAGAGAAATGCAGAGATTCAAAAGTGACTGCACGTCGTAGTGGGTGGGGGGGCATCGTGAGACTTCTCTCTGTCTCCCTCCTTTCCTCCTTCCGCAGTCGTTCTGCTCCGGTGCTTCGCGGAGAAGCAGTGGAGGCAAATCTCTCACTACAAATGAGTCAGGCCTACACCCAAATGAGCCCAGACAGAGTCCAACAGAGTGCACATGCAGAGCCAGAGCTCATCGCCAGAACCAAGCCATGTGTACTAATACACGGTTAAACTTTACCTTAGTACCATGGAACGCACTGTACTGTGCACGTCTGGTCGCATCAGGTCATTGACGGCTAAAAGCAACTCTTAGAGTTGGTAAATTACTTCACAGACCTCTTAGGCCCCAAACTACCGCAACAAACTGACAACCAGTTCAAAGTGACAAAATGTTCTCAATGATACAGAGGCCACAGCAGACCATAAACAGAACCACTGTGGATGTTTACGGTTGACAGTCAGCATGGTGTGTTTTGTGTCGAAGCTGTCCTGGTAGCAGCCCAGGTGACAGTCCGTTTGTTGTTTGCTTTAAAACATGTGAAGACATCAGGTTTTCCCCCTGCTGTATGGAAATGGGAAATACCATTATAATGCAATTACCTTTTGACAGCCGGGCTGAGAAAGTAGGACCTGCTGTGCCTGCCGTATGTTTTAATTAAAAGCCAGCGCTGAGCTCCATCTTTGTCCATGTACTGGTTATATAGATAAGGAAGACAAAATTAAGTGGAAAAGACTTTCCAGTCACTGGCAGCTCCAAAGTGGCCATAATCACAGTCATAATAGGTATTAAGGGTTTTCAACAGCTGCCAATGTTCAGGCCTCCCAACTGAAATGTTATTTATCAGTTTGCATACAGTATGAAATTAATGACTGAATGTATATCACTAACTACTTAGGAATTCTGAGAACAAATCCCTGTGACAAAACTTTGCCCTTAACCAATATATTTTATGCATCAACGTGAAGCCACCAGTAATGTTCTAATGCATTCCTTTTCCCAGTGCATTCAAGGGTCCTATATCTGCTGTAACAGGCACAATGGAAGGCTTCCATCGTATTTAGCAGAGCTTGTCTCAGTATAAACCAACAAGTGTAAAAATATGGAGTTTACTAGCATGGAAAATATGTTTGTTGCATTTTCCCCACAGGTAAATAACAGCACCAACATCATGAATAAAAGATACCTTAAAACACATTAATAAATAAAAGCAAGGGACCTAGACAAATTAACAGAGCAACAAAAGACAATGTAAGAAAACTGATTGATAACTGTCCAAGCAATGTATTACAGTCAATAAAGCCTCCCACTTGGCTTTAATGGCGTTGCCATGGAGATGCAACAGGGCAGTTTCGCCACATCACTGTGGCAACAATGCCGTGTTTTGGTAGAGGAAAAACAAGTGAACTGCCAGATCCTCATTTTCTCTTTTATGGCTGGACAGAAAATACAATTCTTCATCAATAGCAACTGGCCAGGTTGGATGTTTAGGCCACAAAAGTAGAGACCGTAAATTGGTTTAGTCTCTCTGGGTGTGACCAATGAGAGGCCTCACATTAACCAAGATGACACACTGGCCATTTTACTACAATAGTCCACGACACACACACATACATACACACAGGAGAAACAAATGGAGGACTTGAAAGCCACCCAACACAACAATCACTGCCATGATTTGAATTAATTGCGAGGAGTGAGTAATTTTGATGTGCTTAGTCCTGTGTGGTTCAGAAAGTATCAAAAGAAAGAAGAAAAAAAATAATCAATCAATTACACAAGCTATTTCTCAAGTCTTTTAGTCATTGCCTCTCGAAGACGTCTCCGAAGCCAGGCTAATCGCTCGTCTAAGCACTACCTCCCCTTCTATATGTGGAAAGGTGGCGGTTTTCGCATACTACAGTACCGCGGTGCATTTGCAACTAATCACAGTTGCTCATTCATTAACCTCACTTGGCATTCATCCAAGCCTATTATGGAGGGGGGGTGGTGTTTATTGGACATTATGGCTCACGCACCTGCTCCTCTGTGAGTGAAGGCATAGAGGAGACAGGGCAGAAGCTGGAAGGTGACGCAGAGATGCATCTCAGATGAAGAGTCAGGATTCTTCATCAGGCCCGGCTAATGGATCGCCCACTCAGCGACCAGGAAATTACCTGAGGAGGACTCCCTGCTCTCTCAGGCATGATTAATTGATCAAGTAAGAAATGAAAAGAGGAGGGTGGGGGGGAGAGAGAGAGAGAGACAGAGAGAGAGACAGAGAGAGAGAGAGAGAGACAAGCTGATGTGCTTCGGAAGAGGCAAATTGGAAACGCGATGGGAAACGCCGGGATTGGTGCTGACCTTTTTGACTATTAATGGCACCAGTAGACAGTCACGGCTGAGTATGACTACAGCTGTAGCCAAACCCTGGAAATACTACTAGCGCCACTAGAGAGGTCACAAGGTGCATTCCATCATGATCAAAGGAAAGAAGGTCGGGACAGTGTGTGTGTGTGTGTGTGTGGGGGGGGTATATTTGGTATATTAACCAAATATACTGTAGAACAAGCAAGAGAATATGAAAAACAGAATGTTTCGGGCTATTATTAATAGATGACGTTAAACAGAAACAACTTCAGAAACGTCCACGGCAAAGCAAGGGATGTGTGGTGCACGTATGGGAGTGCGTGCGTGCGTATGTGCGTGTGTGAGTGCGTGCGCTCACCAGGCTTGCAGCTTCTGCTCCGCCTTGGCCCGTTCCTGCTCCATGCCTTTATACAGTTCATCAGTGATCTTCTTCCTCAGGGCCTCTTCATCAACTGGGGACATAGCAGGAGGGGGCAGTGTGAGAGAGAGAGAGAGAGAGAGAGAGAGAGAGAGACACACACTTCCAGTACCAACTGTTGCTGCTAGCCAACCCACATCGCACACTTCTGTCACAGCCATTCCGTCAACACAGAGGGTTCCTCTCAAGCGCTAAGAGAGAGAGCGAGCGAGACTGACAGAGGGCGAGCGAGGGCGAGACAGGTGCCATATTGCGTACTCCAGCGTGCGCTCATTTTCACCGCAGGTGCGCCAGACCCAAAACAAAAACAAACTATTATTCCAGAATTAAAATGGGGAATTACAGAAGGGAGCCAACCATTACTGTGTCGGAGGAGTGCTGGTCCGGCCCGGGTTGAGCTTCATGATGGCTCTCTGCTCCCGCTTGCATGTATGTGTCATGTGAAGACGTAAACCGATGCACTTCAGGACTAGGCCAGTCTGGATTTACTACAAGCAACACACCACAGTGAAAACCTGTGCTAATAACAGAGCAGACCACCCCCCAACCGACACACAGTCAGCGGATCACAGAGGCTCTCTCCCCACACACTATAATGGTATAAGTGGCGTCACTAGTGTTGGGCCTGGGTGTCTCCCCTGTCCTATATTCGCAGGTTAATTAAGCGTGAAAGTAAAAAGATGCCTGCAGACGTGTGCGTGCTCAAAACGTGCTGTGGAGGCAAAAGGTCCTGCATCGCTGCAGAGGTGAGGGAGGTCTGGATGAGTATGTGGAGATTTCTGCCCCATCCGCCGTGTTACATAACTGGCATACTACCTATTGTTACTCTATTAGTAGTGGGTACATCTTATTTACCTAGTAAATAAATAACGAAAAGCAATCAAGAACATATCACAACATAGTTCCTTCATAGTCTGTGTGATATTGCAGATGTAACCAACAGGCTTTAAAGGTGGAGTCAACAAGGCTGGAGAAAGATTGTTGATATTTGAAATCAATCAAAGCAAAACCACCTCTCCATAGGGTGCTGTCTTAGAAGCTCCAGCCCCACACATTGGACACACTTTAACAAGGCTGGGATAGTGTTGTGTTGTATTGCCATGTACAGGGCCAGGGCTGTGTATAAACACCTTTTTATTAAGGCGCACACAGAACGGGCAGCTAGGAAACCATGAGTAGATATTCACTGACAAAAGTGTATAAGCTTACAATTGCTGACTTCAACTTTAATTAAAGGTATAATTATCTTGCAACTGTAATACAGGTGATTGCTGACATGACTGCAAATGCAGTCTAGGATCTGCCTTTAACATGAAAAGTGTAGATCGCAAACACCAACAGAGTAGATCGCAAACACCAACAGAGTTAATTGAACAATTGCCATACATCAACATCCAGCTACATTCAGTCTAACATCTATGTTTCTGGTCTTTGTCTTTGCATTTGTATTTAAAGCAAATTGCTTCATTTGTGCCATGAAGTTGTCCTTGGTTCTGTTATTTTAATCTGACATTTACTCCGCCAGCGGGGACAGTGTCCATGTAACTGTAAGTGGAAAGGCATTTCTTGGTCACAGCCCCACAGAGGAGAAACGGTTCCATTTTAGTGAGAGTGTTCTGTGACGAGAGCTCCTACCGGTCCAAGGCCCTGGAGAGTCTTCCGTGGTGTACTGCTCTTTGGCCTTGTGAAAACTGGAAATAAAAAAGGTTCGCTGCTAATGGAGGACAGTCGGAGAAAAGAAGAAAAAAAAAATAGGGAGGGATGAGAGCAAGAGAGCTGTTCTCTTTTCCCTGCAGACATTCAACTCAGTGTGCTGTACACCTAGAAAATGGCCTTGGCAAGGACACACACATACAAAGCCAGTGTTTGCGTGCAAGGGGGCCTAGCAGAGAAATGTGTATAGCTGTTGCTACCACCATGACTGCAAGGTGTTTTTCACATACCTTACAAGGTATGAATAACCTATTTCTGCTGTAAAAAGAAGAGAGAAAATAATTCACTCACATAATGCTGGCTAAGATAACAAAACGTGGCTATAGATTTTGGATATTGACTTATGTTTAATAGGGATATATTTTAATATTAAAAGTCTACCCTAACAACATATTGTGGTACCACACAAAGTAGTTTTAACATGTAAATGATTTGCCATTTTCCCTGTTGTACTGCCCCATACCCCTAGGGACACTGGTACCCACAATTGAGAACCGCTGCTCTACAAAATCTGCCTGCCTAATTCCTGGACCAAACCACATCATTATGTGCAACTAGCATCACCACTGCTCATTTAAAATTGTCCTAAGGCAGGCTGTTTCTCCATATGAAAGAAGCCAGCACCTTTCAAGGCTAAAGCTGCTCATTACCGTGACGATGCAAGGACTCGACTGATACCATCCAATCAATGTAAAGCTTGTTGCGGCAGTGATCATAAAAGACGCATGGGCCAATAGTGGTTCTAGAGGCCTTTTCCCCCCTCAGTACTGCTGCCTAATTATCTGCCATATTATAAATGTATGCTTCATAAATAAAATCAACTGCATGCAACAGCAATACAAAAAACAACATACATGTCAATACATAACAATTACAAATGTAACACAGCAAGCTATTCAAAACAGATATATCATGAGTAAGCAAATTCTGGAGGGACATTTAGAATGGCAGCCTCAGCAGAGATACTGGCGCATTGACAGCCAGAGAAATGATAGGCAGGTGACAAGTTTTAACTGTATCATATAACCTCTGGGAGGGAGAGAAGACCATCAGTTGCTATCCATAGAAAGCAGGGTGAGCAAATATCCATCATGTTTGACAGAGTCACAAGCACCTTTGGGTTCTAATTACAACTGGGCTATCAGGCCACAACAGTAAGACAACTGGTACAGCAGGCATAAAGATATAATCAGTGATCAGAAGTAACAAAGTACTGTCAGTAGCTTTATCATCAAGTAGACATCCTTTACTTTACTATTTTCTAAACAACTTTTTCGTCTACCTTTTAACAGAAAAATCTGTACTTTATAGCCAAAGAGGCTCTTTAGTTTTGACATAAGGTTCAGTTAGCTAACAGAAATGTCCTTTAAAGGGCTTTTTACTTTTATACTTTGAGCACATTTTAGTTTAACTTTAGTAAATAAGTTGAATCAGTACTTTTATCAGTGCTTTTCTGTGCACACATATCTGTACGTCTACTTGAGTAATGAACATACTTTTGTTATAACAAGTACATGATATTGGATAATTACATTTTATTTTGGGTGATGGGAGGGTTTAAAAGGACACCCTACTTGGGGTGAAACCAACTTTATTATCCTCCACCATGGTATAACAACAGAAGTCAGGAGAACAGTATATTCATTCAAATATTGGACAATAAAGACTTTAAAGTGACTACTAGGTGTGACATTCTACATCTCTCTTACAGCTGCTAGCGGGACTAAATATCAGATAAATGTCAAAGTTTCCCCAAGTCCAGCAAGTTCAGCCATATCTGCACCACTCCTTATGCATCAGCACAGCCTCGAGGAGAGGTGCTTCAGATAGCTAGCGGGCCCGCGGGGGTCAACTGGAGTACAGGTTCCGATATGATAAACACTGTCTGGGGTCCTTGAGGGAGGCTGGTCAGGGTCAGACAATTCCAGATCGACGGAGCCCGTGTCAATTCTGAGTAGGACATGTAAATGTTAAAGAGATTAAAAACTCATCATCTTTGTAGATGCCCGACTACCCTCCCTCTTCCTTCTCACTCGCGCTGCCCCCTTTTCCTTTTCCTCCAACCACCAAACCCCATGAACAGGAGAGAGGGGAGGAGGGCCTATTGGCATTGGAGATAATAGAGAGAGGCAAATTGCATTTCTCATCCCAAGTTTCATTAACCCCGGGACCCACACGGAGGGCATAATCTGTAACATTACCACTTCCTCACGTTCAGACGGGGCACCTTTCACCACGTTCGGGGGGGGAGGGTGGGGGTAAGGGAAGTGCCAACAGCAAGCTCACAGTCATAGCGGCCAGGTGACTCTTCTCTGAATCTCTTCCTTTAGCTCCTCTCTGCGCTCGGATTCAATTTCAGCTTACGAAATAACTGATGGTGCGCCGTGTATGCAAGATGACCTGCATTACCTGGCCTTTCAGTTCACAGCGGAAAACAGAGTTTTCCTCCCCGGTACGCCAGGAGAGAGCTTTTAGCATGCCATTATCCCAGTGCAGTGCATGTGAGCTATGGACTACAGTATGAATATGTAGCACATTGGAGAAAGTGTGGGACGCTCAACCTTGACCGTGGTGTAATCAGCACACACTGCGCACTGACTCAGGCTGTGATTTAGAGACAGGCAGCCCCGCTGAGAGCCCTACTTGAGTCGATACCCACCCCCTTGTGGGCACGCATAATCAATGTCTGCCTCATTAAGATCGCAACCTTTTAGGATTGAGCTGAACTTTGCAACTTTGTAACGAGCTTCACTCTGGATCAATGGTGCAAGTTCGCCATTTTCCTTATGACACTGGTGGGTGACCACTCAGATTTATCTGAGGTGTTCTTGCAAGGATGTATTAAAAAGTAAATAAATCAACACACATTTCTGCTCTGTGATGGTAAACAACTTGCTAGAGGCAGGAAGGAGACAGCTCTGGAAATACACATCTAATTAACTGGTCACTTCAAGTATATGATGGACTGTCATATACTGAGAAAGCTCTTAAAAACCCTAGAGGGTGCCAAACCTTTCAACACTGAAAACAAACAAAAGAAAAAACAGAAAGCTTCCAATACACCAATATTACAGTGTTGCCCATATGTCATGGACATGTACTGTACACTAGTCTGTTGTGTATGGGCCTTGTCGTCAGTCAGACGCAATCCTATTTCTGAATCATTATCTTGGATGCAGAGAAGCGCAAAGAGGGCATGTGTGTTAAAACTCTTGCTCAAGCCTTGACTGATCCTAACCATTGCATCAGTTTCTATCCTGGTTGGAGGGAGGGGGGAGGGAACTAGGACAAATGGTAAATGCCTGTCACACCTTTACATGGAGCTTTCATCTACATTAAGAGAAATGAAGGACAGTCCTGCAAACGTGATGTCATTTTAGCACACTGATACAGCGAATATGGCACCACAATTTTCTAAATTAATTACACTTAATTACACAGCGCAGGCCTGATACAAAAATAAGTGAGATATTGTTATGTTTTATCTTTTGATCCAGAAACCAATTAACACAGACAATGATGGGAGTAATACTAAACAGTGGAGAGGGAAATGAAAGTCTAACAGAGTAGCCCTTGCAGTACTGGGAAACACATTCACACAACGCATTTTTTATATTCAATTTACATTGTTCTTATATACAAAGTACAGAATTCAGTCATATCAGCAAAACCTACAGCCAAATAAAACATGTCGATAAGGAGTCTGAAGTTTGCGGGAGGAGATTTCAAGCGGTTTAAGCAGCACATCCACATGTACACACTGACACAGACTCTTTCCCTCCCTGTCTTAATGAGGCCCGGTGGTTTGTTGTGTGAAACTGCGGAGGTGTTGTTTTAATCATCAGAGTCAGCGTGGCGTGGCATAAGTTGGCCTTTTTTTTTTAATTACCTCGCCGATTGAGCACCGTCAAGGATGACAGGCTGGGGTGGGGGTGGGGTCGCCCACACCTCGGATGTCACTTGTGAAGATCCTGCGCCCCCACACCCTGCCCTCAGATGTCTAATATACCGGTGACATTCCAATGTCCTCTGCCCGAGAAAGAAAAGCAGAGCACCGATGCAGCGGCCACAGCACAAGACCTGAACTTTACATCAACAAAGCTGAGGACTCACATCTCAGATCAATCCCTTGATCTGACATGCATGTCTGAGTGTCTCTAATAAATTCACATCCCACTGATACAACACCACCTGTTGCACAGCAATAGAATTCCAACCCTGCCATACCAGGGAAAGTGAAACCACAACAGAAAACTAAACTAATTATTGCGTTCTTAGGAAAGAAATTACTCCAAATTGAACACACCATTTGGCCAATCTACAGTACTTGACTATTTAAAGAACATGTCATACAACAGAATAATGGGACAAATGTATGAATCATATACAAACCTCTGAGGAATACTGGTCTTCAGGCACATTATTTTGAATACTACAGATATGTAGCCGTGAAAAGCAGCATGCTCTCTCCGGTGGTAAGCCAAAATGGACACCACTAATTACGGCATCAATTAATTAACAGTATTGCGAGAAAGAATTAATCATTTCATTAACAGTTTGGCGATGGTAATGAATCATAATGTGAGCGAGGGTACAGTGAGGTGCATTCTGAGAACGAAGACTAATTAAAACTCCCCAACAAAAAGTTTGAGTCGGAAAAGATTAAGGTGGCTTACAGTAAACACCTTCATAATAAACTGTTAGAATGCAACAGGCCCATATAAGCTAGCCTGCATCTGACAGAATGCTGTGGACAGCTCCTTAACTCATACGTTTTGCTTTCCAATTAGTCAAACTACTCAAGTCACTGTATTTCTGTAGGTATACAAATAATTTAAATTTTTATATTTTCTCCCAGACCGTATTGAAACAAAAGAGACTGTCTAGCTGACTCTTGCAAGTCATCATAATAATAAACAAAACTTTCAGTAATACATTGGTCTCCCACTCTCTACTGCACCAGCAGTATGTTCTTACCCTGGTTGTGTATTAGCAGTGAGTACTACATTCAACTTTCCCACTATAAGCACTGTTTGTGGAATCCAAAAGGTACAAAAGCAGAGCACTGCAGTTGATAAAGTTCACCCAATGACAAGTGTCATGTTGGCACTCAGAATATGGTGGTGTCTAACAGCAGATATAGGTCTTATTGGTCAAGCAGTATGTCCACTTTACGGTGGGCACCCCACTCTTGCAATACGTGTCTATAGTCTCTCCAGTTCTCTACAGCCACACTGTACAGCTGAAGAAAATTACTCCTCTTAACCCTTGTGATGTCCTTAAACATATTGCATTTGGCCACCAGGCGGCGCCATCTGATAGTGTATGCTTTTGTGTGTTTTTTAATTGCCATTCATTTATGTGCCTTAAAATCCTCCTGTTGTCCTCGGGTTTCAAACTCACACCTTGTTGTGCCAGCAGTGCACATCATGTCTGTGTAAGCTGTAGAGTTAGGTTTAGTGCATTATAGATAGTGCCTATCTGCCACAATGAGCTAGTGATTTGGGTCATTTTGACCCAAAGGACATCACAAGTATTAACAAAACTACCAGCTACAGGTTATGAACCAAAATGCCCCCCCCCCCGTGTGTGTTATGTAGACGTACAGTAGATGTTATGTGTGTATCGGCACACTACTTACCGGCTGGTGCAGCGGCGGCTGGACGTGCCGGAGCCTCCTTGACAGCCACTGGCTCCCGGACAGGAGCGGCGGCTTTCACAGGGGGCTGGGGAGCAGGAGCAGGAGGTTCAGAGAGGGGAGCAAACTGGGCGAGGGGAGGAGGAGGTGCAGACATAAGGACAGCAACAGGTTCCATTGCAGGCAGAGGCGGAGAAGCAGTGATGGTGTCAATTATGACAGATGGAGGAGGTGGGGAATGAGTGGTAGGCTGAATCTGATAGAAAGAAGCAATGGGTTCTGTTATGGGAGGAGGAGGAGCAATGGGTTCTGTTATGGGAGGAGGAGGAGGAGCAATGGGTTCTGTTATGGGAGGAGGAGGAGGAGCAATGGGTTCTATTATGGGGTGGGGAGGAGGCTCAATCACAGGACAAGGAGGAGTAAGCAAGGGTATGGGCTCCACTACAACTGCATCAAGGGGAGGAGCAATGACCTGATTGGGAGCAGGAGGAGGAGTGAGGGACGTAGGCGGAGTTACCGGCTCAACGGTAGCAGGAGCAGGAGGAGGTGCTGTGGCAGGGTGAGAAGCAGGAGCAGAGGCTGTAGATGGAGGAGGAGGAGGAGGTGGTGGTGGGAACACCAGGTCAACAATGGTGGGTGCTGCTACCTGTTCCATGGGAGGAGGAGGAGGAGATGGTGGTTCAGGTGCCGCCACAGTTGCCAAGGGAGACGGAGGAGGGGGAGGAAAGGGGTCAAAGGGGAGAGGCGCTGGCCTGAGGAGAGCAGCCGTTGCGGCTAGGGTAACCGCAGGGTCAGGAGGATGGGGTGTGGGGGCTGGTGGGCGTGTGGTGGGCTGGGGGGCAGTCACTGGCTCCCTCATGCGATTGATGACATTCTCAGAGAGCTGCAAAGACGGAAAGTGTTTGTTAGACAATAAAGCTGCCTAGATGTTGGTTAGGCTTACAGTGGAACTAGTGTACCAGGGTCAATTATACAGTCGCAGGAAATGTATATTGTTATGTTATTATTACCTAAAATATTAGTTATAACCTGACATGTTAGGCCTTCTGTTAACTTGTGGAACATTTTAGTTGTTTTAGCATTCCTACATTCCGTAAAATGTAAAATACGTTAAAAGAAAACAGTAAAATACATGGAGACTGCCTCCGAGAGCGTATTGGCCTTGGTGTCATCTTTATGAACAGAATGCAAGACTGACCGGTTACACTAAGAAACAGCAAGCCACTTTTGCATTGGAATGATACCTTTAGCCTGATTGCTTTGGCTGACCAACTATATTTCCATAAATAAACATCACATGCAAAGTTTTATCAATGTAACAAAGCTTTCAATAATTAAGGAGACAATTGCATGCTTGTCTACATGATTCACATTTAATAATATATACACACACACACACATACAATATGTATGCTTTTTTTAACTGAACAAAGAGAAAAAGGTCATTCAGCGGGTCTGTTCACCTCTGGTCAAGTTCATTCATGAGTAGGCGGGGCGTACAGCTGATGATATGCTTTCAACGTCAACGAAACACGCCACTGATAGGCTGTCCGTGACAGCACACAATGCAAATCGATACATTAATAAATAAATAAGCACATAGTCGGGTAGCATTTTTAGACAGTAGCTGACCACGTGAAGGTGAAACTATACATTTGTGTAAAGCAGTATCGTTAAACCACAGCAATTACATTGCACAGTGTACTCTGGCACTTACCCGTATGCCCTTCACAACTGTTATGTTCTCGTTCTCGTCTGACTCAAAGGAGACGCGACGAGTGCTGCTGTTCGCTCCCATAGTCAAAGCGATATCCCGAGAACAACACTTTCCTACATGCAATACAATTTGTTTCAATCTAAACCAATCTGTTGTGCTAAATTCTTTCTATTCTAAGCCGGTTGCAGAAGGCCGAAGCCCACACGCTTCTTCATGCATCTACACACTTCCTTAGCTTGACATGCTGGAAGAACGCGTACGGTGATTGGTGTAGCGCATCAGTGATGTATACCATGGATTTTGATTGGTTAGGGATCCGTTTCCGTGTAGGTTGAAATGTGGGGATGCTTGGGTTTATGTTTTTATCTGTTTTGAAAATAATTAATTTGATTTAGAAATTAGTATTGTATGTTGATAATATACTTTGACTAATGAATAATGCAATGGATGCAGAGTACATATAAAATATATAATTGGCTTTGAATAAGCTATGCATACATTATGCATATTTCATTAATACGAAATAAAACTAGTAATTGAAAGATGTATTATACATTGTAAGATAATGTTTACATGCAAAGCATTTACTGGAAAATTGTTATGACAATAAATTAAATATGCTGCATAACCATGATATGTTAACTACCATTTTCTAAAGTAGCCAATAATTTATTAAAGGTGAAGTCAGTGTAACCGGGCAGTCCCCACTTGGGACTCGAACCTGGATGTCTGGCCTGTGAGAGGTAATGGGTGAAGGTGCTAGCAAGGACGCTAAAACCCCCCTAGGGTCTGTTGTTATAGTGTTCTGGAGGTGTCTGAGAGTGAGGTTTGAAAGTATAGTCACAGTCAGTATAGTCAGCTAGTTCATATTTAAGATCAATAAAAAATAAAAACCTCTACCTTTCTCTACCTAGGTGCTCCCTCAGAAGCTTTGCCTCACACATTGTAAATGCATTGCAAAGGCTGTTGTGTGGTGCGGTCTGCACCGCTTTGTTTGGTTCATATTTACGTAGCCAGGGCTGTGTAGACTCGCCAGATTATTTTATCAGCATAAATTTGTGGATTGCAATATATTTGGTGAATTTGACAAAATGTGTATTAGATTACAGTCAATAGTTACTATACCTTTATCTTATTGCACAACTTTAGTTGGGTACTGTTACATCAGCAATTGTAAGATAATACACATTTAGTCTAATTCTGCAAATTTTTCCTCAAGGTGCGCTACCTGTCCATTTTGTGTACATGCTGAAAAGAAATGTGATGATTCTACAGCCTATAAATGGAAACATAAACAAAGTGGTGCAGACTGTACCACACAACATTATCAGCCTTGGCAATGAGTGTTGCTGACTCTACCTTTAAAGTCATTTTCACAGTGTCTGTGCAGGGGCATGTGCATGTACAGTACAGGTATATAACGTTTACTGCATGTGCTAATTATTCCCAATAATTATACTTCACATATGGGTTATTTGGGTACATAATCCAGTCTCCTATATTTATTAAGCCTGATTTTATACTGTACTTGATCCTAGAAGCAGAAATGGCAAGTTAACTCTTTTTGCCTGTCCATGCTACATCATTCACATTTTGATCGAAAATAAAGGTAAGTGATCCATGGCTGTTTGGTATGTCCTTGTCTTTTACCCGCACACAGGTCAGTCAGTCAAGGCAATCATTTAGTGTCCAAACACACATCTAGCTGAAAGAAATAACCTTGGTGTGGTGTTATTGGAAAGCGGAAGCCCAGTAGATTAACTGGACTGATGGGACATTTGCTGCAGGGCAAGGTGATAAGAACTTCTAAATTAAACTTGGCCCCTGGTAGCCAGGCAGCTTCAAAGGAAAGAAGAAAAAAAAAGCGCTCCGGCACAACAGCGATTGTTTCTTTTTTTGGTGGGGACACAAAGATCACCCACAATGTTATCTCGTCAGTCCACCGGCACATCAATCAGGGCCCAGGCTGCTGGGAATCGACCCCTTTCCACCAAAATCAATGCCCTCTTCCATTCTCTTTGGCACAGCAGAGATTGTCAGAGATACAGCACAGAGTTCTGCCAAATACAGCACTATGTGTTCTAAATGGGGGTGGCCATTAACTCGCTGACACACACTGTCTTTCTCCTTTTTTCTCTGCACTACCTTCTTTCATCACTCCTCACAAGGTTTGCATTGAACGTAAGTATGTGTGGCTTTTTGATCACAGTTTTATCATTTGCACATTCATTTCTTAAAGAACACGAGTAGGCCACTGCACATCACATCCCTGTGTTAATTAAGTGGGTGGGATAATATAATGTAGTCATATCAGCATGATCATTAAAAGTTGAATATCATCATTAACACCCTGTTATTATTGTCATTACTCTCTCCAAAATTACATTATTATACTGTCTATATATATCTCACACTTAACTGGAAGGCTCCAGCAAATTCTAGGTACAACATCTGTGGTCTCTGTGATCTCTGTCCTATGGATTAACTAAAATACTACCAGAACACTCACACTCCCAGGCCTCTGTATATGTATGTATATATATATAAAACACAAATTATTTTTTATTTAATACATTATTTAATGAATTAATGAATCCAAAAAATAATGTAACTTAATGTTATAGCATTTTCTGTCAAGAGACCACACAAATGTAGCGTTGTAAGGGAAAACTACATCTCCCAAGATTCGTTGGTGCAACACAACGCTTTTGGCTTCCTGTTTGGGTGCAGCAGCTGTAGAAATGGCTGATACAGGCAGATACAGAAGTGTTAGCAAAAGCAAAGACCCTTCTGGTCTGCTTATCTCTGTTATAAGGTAAGGGTTATCGCATGTCCTGGGCATAATATAATAGCGACACTTAATCTTCCCAGCAGTGTTCTCTATCCTTGTTTAACCCAAGAATGTATTAGCTAAATAGCTTACATGCTAATGCTAGCGTTACATTCTGCCTCTATTCTGTCAGTTTTAGTTAATCGGATTTAACTAGGTCAGTTATTTGTACGTGTGTTCCCTGTGTTCCTGCACATCATGTGATAATTAACGTAACTGCTTGTGCAACGTTAGCAAAGCTGCATGTTTATTAGCTTAGCAGTTTTGACAGCTGTCAATCATTTATTTATTTTCTTTACCACATAGCAGAAACCTTACCTGCTTTAAAGCCCTAGTCCATAGGAAAAGGAGCCACGATGATATGAAATATATATCATATTTGTCATTTATTTTGTTGTTCAGTTCTGGCTGTGCAATATTCCGTTTATTTAGTCAAACCTCTACCTATAGTGTAGGAGCCCATGGTAAGAATGCTAAATGCAATTTTACAGAAGACATGGATTTACATGGTCTCCAGAGCCATTAGTGACCCTGAATAATAATACTAATATAAAAAAACACACACAAACTTGCTAGTAGTAGCTATAGTTTCTGGCTTGCACTTACCAAAGACCCAAATGATGCACAACTTTTTCTATTGGTTTCTGTGTTCACTTTGTATTTTTCCACATTCTTCCAATCAGGACCTTGTCCAACAGTGATGACGTGCAGGAAAAGGAGACGGAGAAGGGTCGTCTGGAGGAGGCCTTTGAGAAGTGTGACAGGGACCTGGATGAGCAGATCGTTCAGCATTATGCCGAGCTCACCACCGCCATAAAGACATACCAGAGCATCACAGAGCGCATCACAAGCTCTCGCAATAAGATCAAACAGGTTGGACACATTGCACTCTGTTTACTTGTTCGGCAAATGCACTACGCTGCACGTGCAGTCTGTCATTTATGTGCTTAGCAATTGCACTTAACATTACAAAACTACTACACGCGCTATAAAATGCATTAATTCTTTCTAATTATTTAATTTGTTTCATCACAAATGCACTGAGCTGTGTCAAGGACTTAGTTATTGTGTACAATGTCAAGCCTGATTTCAATGAAGAGCTCTCTGATTATTATTTTCTTTTAAATATAGTTTGCTTGTGGGTGTTTTCTATGTTTATGTCTGTTTGTCTACACCACTGTGCTAGATGCTTCAGTTACTAAACAAACAGAGGGTTGTCAGATGTTTGACAGTAATTCCACTATGAATTATACATATGATAATTTATTTAACATATTTCCTACCACACCAACCAGCTAAGTTTTGCCCATGCATAATATATAAATACACCAAAAGCATAATCTTTTTTTCAATTTTTTATTACTACATTGGTTAACTCACCTGGGTGTTAAGGTTATTATTTAATATAGAATACGCCTTTATACAAGCAGTTGACCACTCTAACAACTAACCTAATTTTTAAAATCTTTGGCTATGTAACAAATATTCTAAAGACTAATGTCTAATGCATGGTGATTATACGTTTAATATGATATGATATTTTAACTTTTTAGGTGGCCTATTGTTAAAAACCAGGAAAACCTAGAATTGTAACTGTCCGTTTAAAGCTGTTTTTTTTTTTATTTAGTTATTTTAGTCAGGGACCCATCATATTATTACACTGTAGCAGACTGCAGCCACAAAGAGAACTCTCATTAGTCTCTTGTTTTGGCACCTCACTGCCTGCCTGCCTGTATGACATGAGCCTGTTATTCCCCTAGGTGAAGGAGAACCTTTTGTCCTGTAAGATGCTGCTCCACTGCAAGAGGGATGAGCTGAGGAAGCTGTGGATCGAGGGCATCGAGCACAAGCACGTCCTCCAGCTGCTGGATGAAATCGAGAGCATCAAGCAGGTTCCCCAAAGACTGGAGGCCTGCATGGCCAGCAAGCACTACCTCCACGCCACTGATATGCTGGTGAGTGCCTGGGCTCTGTGACTGGGTGTGGCTCTGTGTGCCTTGTCTTGTGATGTGTATGTGCGCCTATAGTTCCACGTGTCAGTGTGTGTCTGGGGTTGCCCTCGCGGTGGAAAGCAGCACGGCACTAGGTGAGTGCACGCACCTGCACCTGAGTTGAGGTCAGGACAATGCTACCCCGGACTAAACGTCTAGGCTCTGTCATCTCCATTGATTTTTATTTCGGAGGGTATTGAGTTGCCTGGCGCGGGTTTGGAGGGAAGAGGGAAGGGAAGGGGGCCCAAAACATGGCTGCCTTTAGGATCTGGAGTGAAAATGAACGTAATTTCACCTTTGACCTTTTCCATCCGTTGCTCTGGTAAGGATGCAAGTTGGTTGTTTTGTCAAAGGCTCGCGGTTCCAATGTCGCCTTTCTATACACGATTAAAGGTGAAATCTGGAATTCTGTGGTAAAAATGGGTAATTTTATTTGTTTTTACCTCATCGTTTTCGCATCTTGTACAGGCTAGTGTTCCCACTGACCTGCAGCTACGTCTGTATGTCTCTCAGCTGTTCTACTTACTGTCTGCGCTCCCGTCACCGGTAATGGAGGTAGCTGTTTTGTGACGAGGCAGTCGACCTCAATGGGCATTTATGGACCATGATGGAAGTGTCCTTTTGATTATGAGGCTGTCGTACACACAGACACAGTCTCCTTCTAAACTCACTTTGTATTACACAAACGTCTCTGCATGCTCTCTATATCACACCTTCTCTTCCAGCCTCTCAACTGTACTTTAGGTGTGTGTGTGTGCGTGTGTGTGTGTGCGCGGTACCTTGTGCCGAGAGATCCTGATGTATTTATTCTCCTCATGCTGTCACTCATTACTGCACTCATCTGTCAGATTAACGTCTCCCACGCATCCCTACGCTCCCTCCACTGCCCCCCTCCTCCTCCTCCATCGCAGGCTCCCTCTGTCATCCCCTTTCCCTACAGTCTAAAGTGGTAATTACTCCCTTGGCATACTGTCTTTCTGTCCTTCTTTCCTCTCTCTCTCCCTCTCTCTCTCTCTCTCTCTCTCTCTCTCTCTCTCTCTCTGTGTCCCTCATGCCATCTCATCTCTCCTCATTCATTGGGTGCTTGTATCTCCTGTTGGATGGTGGTCCCATAAGGCCCTGTGGGTTTGGCTGGCTGCTTCCTGAAAACATGACAACACTCAAACACACACACAGACTTGCTGCCCGGGG
>JAODUG010008408.1:2858-19496 GCA_027564795.1 Aphredoderus sayanus | reverse complement strand
GCGGAGCTGGAGGTCTGTGTAAACACAAGCCCGGCCGCAGGGAAAACACACTCCCTGTGGATAAGGTCGCCATATGGGGAATGTAGCTCCTCTCTCTCTCTGTCTCTCTCTCTCTCTCTCTCTCTCTCTGTTCTCTTTTATTTGGACTTGCTTGTTTTGCAACCTGCCCCAGTGTGCCTCTGTGGTTCCTTTCATCTTGCCTGGACGGACATAGCAATGCCAGACAGGTGAAGGGGAGAGATGGATGGAGGGAGGGAGAGAGAGGGAGGGAGCGAGGGGTGGGTGGATGGGAGTCGACTGATACCCAACTGGACAATGACAAAGGAATGACGGATGGACAGAGGGATGAACATGCCAATACAGTATACTGTGTGTGTGTGTGCGTATGCGTGTGCTTGTGCGTGTTTGGTCCGCACAAAGGCACCGCACACACAAACACACTTCTGCAGCTTATAGAACACGCCTTGGAAAAGAATGACATATATGACTATAGACATGTTGGTGTGTGTGGGCTAGCAAAGCAATGTAGATTGGCAGTTTGGCACTACTTCTCTTAACCGCAATTCAAAGTAGCTTTTCTATAATGCCCTGTGACAAATTGCTTTGAGTAAGGCTTCTTTCCCCCTGTCTTTTCTTGGATGAGACAGTCACACTGGTGAGTACATGCTAAAATAATTACAAAACTTCATTTGTCCCACAGCGCAGCTCGGAATCTCTATAAGCCACAATCATAAACACTAGGACGTATTTTCCTGAGCTGCCACAAGCGAAGCAGACAGGGCTGTGATGAATGTGAGTCCAGTTGTGGTCATTTCTCATGGTCCAGGGGCTCTGACTGAGATCAAATGTGAGCCCAGCCAGAGTGCACCATCCTGGGCCTCAGCCGCCCACCCCACCTCCCTCTACAACCCCACCCCTGTGGCCGGTGAGGGCAGGCAGGGCTAGGGAGAGACAGCTGAGAAAACCCTCCACACTTGACTGCAGCCTTTGAAGAACACAGGCGTAACCACAGGGGGTCCGGGGAAAAATAAAACCCAGCTCCGTCCGATGGAATGCCACACATGCACGGCCGTAATACGCACATTAACAGGCTTGTGGGCGCACACACACACCCACTTATGAACGCAGAGACTAGGAATTGACAGCTGTAGGCTTCTGTGCATTGTTTCTTGTTTAGCGACGACTCTCTCTGAGATAGCAGCGTGCCAGCAGTCTCTGGGAAATGATTAACTGTCCAACCGCTAAACTGCAGTCCAGGCAGCTACTGGCTCCCTGCATCTCCCTCAAGGACAAGCCTGTTGCACCACCACATCCCGTGCCAACAGCTGGCAGGCTGTCCACATGCCTGCCAGCTTAAGGCATGGATTCTTGTGGCGGTCTGTGACTTGTGACCACGCTGTGCTATTAAGTGTCAACTCAGGCGGATTTGCTCATGACACCTATGGTTAAAATGCCTGTAGTGTGGCAAACAATGGTGCCTTTGTGAGGGGAATCCGCTACAGGCTTGTTCCATCAAGAGCCTGTTTATCTCCCATCAGGTCTTTTTTTTCTGTGTGTGTGAAGATGTGGTGTTATCTCAACATACACATTTAAAAGACAGATAACCTGTCTTCAGGAGACAGAGTGCAGTGGGAGAAAAGCCACTCTCTGTTCTAGTCACACCTATTGACTTGCAAATGAGACCGAAATAACCTGAAAAAAGATGTGGCCTTGTTTGAGAATAGCTTGGGTTTCACGTGGGAGACGGCTAACAATAGGCAGGTTCAGTCAGGAGCCGAGAGACCTCGGCTTCGCTGCTGCGCATTATTTTCAAGCACACTCACTCAGGCGCTACATTAGACGGAAAGATGCTTTGCTTTCACGTGTTAGCCAAGACGTCTTAATGATGTCTAAGACAGCCAAACCTGAGTCACGGGAATGTCAGACTTGAGCTTCGGCCAGGACCACAAAGAGGAATATACATGCAGGATGTACAGTAGGTTGTGTTCAAGCTGCTACAGCTGACAAGCATGCTCATGTTCCTCTCTGACACCGACTCCATCCCTTCCTTAGATGTCAACGTAAAACATGACCGTTTAAATAACAGCAGCATTGTGCCAAATAACTCCGCGGCTCCTTTACTGACTTCCAAGGTCAATCACTGAATTTCACTGTGCTCCTAACAAGGGACATATAGTTTTCAACAAAGTTCACTTGAAACCCCCCACCCCCGACCACCACCAACGCCACCAACCCCCCGACCAAACACTGCCCTCCGCCCACTCTGGCAAGACCCCTGCAGTCCTGAATAGTTAACAGCCCCTCTCGCTTTTGTAAAGGTGCTTGTTAACATGGCTTTGGGAGATCCAGGTCTGCATATCTGAGTGATCTGCCCACAGCAAGCCAGAGGTTGTTAGGGTGGGCGGGGGATTGGGTGGTATGGGGAGATGTGGGGGGGGTTTAAGGATAAGGGAGTGGAGGTAAATTAAATGGAGTTAATAACTTGTATAAAACCGTGGTGTTATCCAGAAATACACAATAATCTAAAGCTTTATAATGCTTTCTATATGTTAAGTGGTGGACTGAATCTAATTCACAAAGATAAAATATATATGTGCAATATATGGCAAAACATTTTTTGGAGGGGACACAATCACACGTTTAGAAAATGCTGTTACACAAGTCACTTGCATGTCAACATGTGTCATATCCTGACCGATCAGTAAATACAGCGGACATTAGACACCTTTCAAATACAGACCCAAGCCTTGGATTAACAGCCCTGGAGGAGTGCACAGGAAAAATAAGCAGCCTCTGGTCTGAATTACTGTCTCTATCCCACCAAGGAACCTGCACAGAATGTGAAACAGTGTGCTCTGTCAGTTTGGACTGGCCTGACATGTTTGACTTGGCTCATGCTAGCCCAGCAACTTATGATGATAGGTTCTGCTTGAAGAGAAAACAGATTTTCTGTTCAACGTCTCCGCTGGTTGAGTTTAAACTCTGACAAGTGTGTTTCTCATTCACAGTTTGACACTACATTATAATTATTACAAACCAATACACGCAAGTAACCTCAAAAGTCCACCAATGGCTGGCAACTGTTATCCAGTTTGTCTCCTTGAAAATGTTGTCGACAAGCTAAAACAAACTTCAAGGCAGCTTAGACATGTGTATACCTACAGTGAATTAATACTTTAAACTTTCAGCTAAATATAGATAATTGTCCAGAAGTATCCTATACTAAACAAGTGGATTTGAAAATGTTGATCATTTTATTTTTTTTAAACTAGTTTTTTAAAATAGACATAACATGTATCAGTGGTTTCAACTGGTTATACAGTAATTAACTGCAATTAAGGGTCATGGCTCAAATAGTTAGAAAACCACTGCTCTAAATGCAATGAGTTATAAAGCAACTGCTGGGCAACATTTAGTTATTAGCTTTCAACATGGTCAAGATAACCAGAAGTCATTTATATAGCGTTGAGGAGTTCTGTCAGCCCTCAGAAGTCTACATACGTGGTCAGGAGTGTTTTTACAAGACCAAATGGATGGGAGTTACAGTAAATCCCCACTGCTATAGAGAGACAGAGAGAAAGACCGCCAGCATGTACATGACCCAAAACACACAGTTACAGTTTCATAATTAACATAAATCATGCTCATATCCCTTTTGATACAAATTCAACCAACCTATGGCAATACGTGAATCATATCTTTACATACAGCACACCTCATCCAAAAAAAAGAATTGAATAGGACAGATCAGTATGTATAAATGTATAAACTGCTCTGGTGAATTCCCTCTCGATCTTCATTATTTTCAGCGATGTGATGTCTTCATAAATCATGCAATAACATGATGCATATTTAAACTTATACAGAACTCCCAAAGGTGATGTATCAAACTGAAAAACTGTTTTTCACTGCGAGCAATTCTTTATTCCCTAGGTGTCTGACCTAGGGTCACCCAAGGAATAAAGAAACGTTTCATCATCAAGCATTTTATTTTTTTCATTTAATATTTTAAAAACATACACAATCCACTGCAAACCATATATACCAGCCAATTCCCTTCAACAGACCCGTGAGTGGTCTTACCTCTGTCAGGGGATATCTCCCACAGGGGTGCCAGAAAAAGGTATTATCACTATATCCAGTCTTAGATTCAGCTCCAGGCTCTGAGCTCCATCAGTGCAGCCATTCCTCATACAGTCTGCTTGACCCTCTGCTCCAAATCCGGTCCAGCAGCAGCCAGCCTTCTGAGTCAGAGCTGTCAGCACTACTACAGCCCATAGCAGACTGAGACTGTGTGTGTCAAGGAGTGTTCCAGAGGATGTTGCAGCGTGCATGCATGTGGAGGAGCTCACCCAGATGGCCATCCCACCTACCTCAGCCTCTCCTGTCCCCTGTGCCCTCCACATCATGTCCAGCCCACGTAACCTCAGCCCAGCCAATCAGAGCAGGGAATGGCAGGGTAAGGCACTGCCCCCCTCTCTAATGACCCCCCCCCCCCACTCACTCACACTTCAAACGCGTTTCATAATGAGAGCCACTGATGACGGTGCAAACAGGATCTGTGTTTAAACAGCCAGAAATGTAGCGGCTGATTTAACCACACTGGCTGCCCCACAAGAGCTTTCACATGACGTTCCCATTTCTGTCAACCTTAAACTGCGTAAAGATGTGGTGAAGTTGGTCAACATTACACTGAGGGTTTGGTTCGGCTGGTTTGTGTCTCTCTGCCAGTGTGATGAAATGACAGTTGGTTACAGTGAGCTGTTTGCAGACTAGAGTCTTCCAATGTGTCTTCCAGCATGCCTGAGACAAGGCAAAGGCTCTCCACCACCAATATTCTGAATCAGTCTCAATAAACCCCACTCTACTGATAATCCCAGTGGGGATAAACCATTAACATATAGTTTCTTTTGGGAATTTAGAATAAAAACACTATAATACAAATGTGATTAATAAAAAAGATATAGCCTATGGTCTGTGAACATTTAATTCTCCCAAATCAGTGTTCCTAAACATGCTCAACGCTTGAATGACTACTTGAATGAACCAATTTGCTAAAAATAAATAGTGCATTGTATCTCTAACAGTGTTTCTGGAAAAAAAAGCATACAGATAATTAAACTACTTCAGTCAACTGAAGTCATACTTCATGTGTTTGGAAATACGTCACACAAGTATTCAGTAAGTGCACCAGAGGAGTCATAAGTCATATAGAGAATACATTGGTGACATGCATCTTTATCATATAAAAACAAATGAGAAACATACCTGTCACAAACACACACTATCATGTTTGACTAATTTAAACTTAGTCTCAGCATTTTTAAAGAGCCTCAACATATGAATTGTCATATGACTGTAACAGTCAATATGATATAATCCTTGTACTGTGAGAATGTGTTATGAGCTGGTATCAACCAGACTCCCTGGAGAGAAGGCAGCATTTGACCTCTCTTCTCCTTCACCTCTAAAGGAATGTTAGAAGGTGAGGCTTTTCCTGTTGCTTCAGAAAACAAACGACACCGGTACAGGTCAAACTCTGGACAGGGTTGGCCATACTCTATAAGGAACATATTCAGAAAACCCGACCATCTTTACTTATAGAACTTAAAATGTGTCCTTTTCGGTGTTGAGTTTTTCTGCATGATGGTTAACACACTGTAAGCTTGTGAAACAAAGAATTAGAACATTTTACAAGGAAGCCAGAAATCTATTAAAGACCTAGAATTGCCTTCTTTATGAACATTGTAGCAGATGTTGTTGCATTTTCAAATGTTTCATGTTTAAAGAGATGATGTCAGCATGTGGGATCTCTCTGGTCTATGAATGTGGATCTATGTGCACGTGTGTGTGTGTGTGGGTGTGTGTGTGTGTGTGCGTGTGTGCGTGTGTGCGTGTGTGCGTGTGTGAACAAAGCCATTGTAGCAGCCAAGGGCAGGCAGAAGGAAGGCCCATTCACAGCAGGTTCCAGCACTAACCACAAGCCATTGTGTAGGTCCAAAAGACTCAGCACTCTACTCCATTAGCAAGTCTTAAAGGGAAAACACAACTGTCGAATCTGGCCTTTCAATAAATTCACAATAAAAATAGAAAAATGCTGAGCTAATGCCAAAATAAGTAAAAACAGAACTGCACCTTACTGAAATCGACTGTCCTTATATCCTTTAGAATGTGTTGCTTATACAATAGGTAAAATAGTTCTGGAATGTTTTTCTGGTTGTGAAGGTTAGCAAATTGAAGGAAAGCTGAAGTTGATTAACAACCTTCGAATCACAAATCACTTACAATGTCAAATCTAAGGTCAGCTTCTTACCACTGGAACTGAAGCAAATACAATCACATTTGACCTGGCCTTTGACAGTGGACTAAATCCACTTTAATCAATTGAATTAGTTAATATAGTTTAGATTATAAATATTACCAACACATGCTGATATGCTGATATCTAAATAAAGTATAAATGCAACCAAGTTAGTATTGGCTTCTGTATGGAAGCGTATGCCTCAGAGCTTAAATTCAGTTAGTTACCCTGCTGACTTACTGTGTAGAAACTTCTGAAGAACTATGCCCACGCAGTTGGGAGTGACAATTTTCAGTCTGAAAAAAGTTGTGGTTTGATTTATGGTTACAAAGCTGTTCTAAATAATTACAGACTTAGTGTCAATGAAGCCTATTGGGTGAAATCATTTTCTATTTGACATAAATAAAAAAGAAAACTTAAACTTTGTCTTTTGTTCGAGTGTACACACTTCAAAGGTATAGTTAAGTTAAGTCTTCCTGACAGTATGACTATTTATAGAAATGTCTTCCCGTCCTTTCTCAGTTCAAGGTTCTCCTCAGATAGTTGAGAAATATAAAGTTGGACAACCATCCTTGACTTTTGACCTTAAAGAGCACCAGATGACCCATAAATATCTCGCCCCAGGGGGCTTTATGGCCTATTCCCCTGTCATAGCCACAACGACCTGGACAGCACCTCACACCTGGTCCGCACCTTCTCACTGCTGTAAAGGAGAAAAAACGCCCTGCGCTAGCCGCTAGCTACACCATAGACAGCATGCCCTGACAATGACAGGGCACAGAGATGACCATCAGAACCCACACCCAATGATAAAGCCACATTCCTCTCTGGTTCAAACTCGTCCTTGAAAATAGGAACCTGTAAAACAAAATCGCGCTCGTAGTCTAAACGCAATGGCATTTCTTGATTAGTGTGCTTTATGTTGAGAACCAATTAGGGCAAATTGTATGCTTAATATCTTGAGGACCTATTCATTCCAAAAGTTGCCGTGAATGGGCTATGACAGCTCAGTCTCTTCTTTACTACCATACATTAAGTGACAATATACTGTCATTGAGGGCCATTGTTGTGAATAGCACTCACAACCTTATCATAAAAAGTAGGCCTGGCTCAAAGCTGAAATTACTGGCCAGTGGGTATTAGCAGGACACAGGCTTAACAAAAGACCCAGTTATAAAGGCCAATAAAAGTCTATCACTACTGTAACAACAATCCTTTTACGCCTTGAAAGAGGTAAGAAAAGGTCAACTGGTGGGGCAGTTAGTACGCTGATATTGACTTAGCTAGATTGGCATGGACAAACCTGGATCAGACATGGGCTTGTCTGCCCTATAACCCTGACGTAACCTCTTTTACTGTTTCACACTGCTGCCACATATTGTAGGGTAGCGGGAAGCAGAATTTAGATCCAAACCCATTTTCTGACAAATCACATTTAAAATGTTAGGGAACATATAATCACACTTGACACTTGACCTTAACTATAAAGATCTCTCAAAGGCATTGCAACTACTGTAAAATTAATTTGACGGGATTGGATATTTATTAGTCTCAGATAATTAGATATCAATAGTTCTGAACTTTTCAACTAAGGCTGAAAATCCTATTTGCTTCAGTAAGAACATAGTGTAAAAACAAGCAATAGCAACTGCTCTGGGTCACTCAAAGTGCAGTCTTCAATAATCAAATTATAGTCGTTGTTATTGGATTAAAGTCTACAGTTGTAAATTGTACAAACCAAACATAGTTTAGTTTGATCTCAACATTAGAGGACTTGACTTAATTTAACATAATAATAGTGCTATTATTATTGAGGAACATACAATGCACATAATTCATACATAACATTTCCAAGCCATTATTATACACAAATCAGCCCTGTTTCCCTCTTTACGGCATACATCATTTTTTCACTTTGTTGCCAGACATTGCTGCAGCGTAGGATATGGACAGACCGTCGTATATTTCACCCTCAATTTGACACCTCTCACCTAGTTGTAAAAGCAGGACCTCATTGGGAACAATGGGAAGTGGACCAACAGAGGACCTGTGGCTATTCCAGTGAGGAAGCCCCTTTATTTGAGGACACTTTAACTCAACAAAAGGCCTCTGGCATTCTACACACACAGCCGACCAGAGGTGAATAGATGCCTTCTACACCACACACTGACTCAGCAATGTGACAACTCTGTCATGTGTGGTCTCCATCCACGAAATGCTGAGACTACAGTAAATACTGTAAATGACATACCAGCACCATAAAGCAACATCGAATTCCATCCTTAGGTTACTATTACAGATGAGGTTTTACGGGATAGATTAACCACCTCCATGGTGAAATACTGTACACATAACATTACACTACACAATGTTGTAGTGCACATAAGTGCACACACATGTCTGCATGGACACAGGCTGTCTACAAAAGACTGATACACAAGCGTAGTTTTGATAGCTCAACTATGAACGGCAAATGTCTGCATACCATCATTTATGGGGAATATCAGCATAACTATTTAAAAAGGGTAAGGAAACTAGAGTTAAGGGTTTAACATTTTTCCAAAATCCCTCTAAGACTTGGGGAATGCTCTAGGTCTACACAGATCTGCTTGGATCTGTGAATGCTTGAGATTGTAATACCTGCTGAAAGGTTTCTCAGTGACCATGTTCAGTGACCTCTGACCCCTCCTTAGACTATTATGTCCCCACTTTCAGAATGTTTGAGATGCAGGACAGGTTAACCTCGCACCTCCCACATCTGGGCTTGACTACAGGTTTCTTTGGGGTTCTACAGTCTGTCCTCCACAAAGCAACAACCATTTCCTGAGCATTTCTGGCCTCAAGCTAAACTGGCACATAAATGGGACTCCTTCGTCGAAACAAGCGTGGGTTGGGCATAGAGGGGCAAGGAGAAGGTCATTGGAAGAGAAGAAGAGGATGCAGTAAAAAAAAAAACTGGCAATTCCCACACATGGAAGCATTTTCCCGAGCAGCAAGGCTTCAAAAGGGGAAACCATGGAATCCAACAATACTCAGAAACAGTTAGGAGCAGCTCAGTCAGGATCCCACTAATGATTAACATTCCAGGAGAAACACTCAGTTACAGTCTTTCAGAGTGCTCTAATTAAACACATGCACCAGTGCCACCACACAGAGGGAACACTGATGGCTGGAAGTAGGGATGCTGCTCTCCAGCCCTACTTAATTGGACACAATTTAAGTCATTAAGGTGGTTGTAAAAACAACAACAACAGAAGACTAGAAAAGCGACTCGACGATCCCTCTATCTCCAGAGGCACCCACACTGAAGGCTCTGATGTAGTTGACCCCTTAACCCTTTTATGTGGTGAACAGTCGTAGGTGCAGAATAAAGAAGTCTAGATGGTGAGGAGACAGCGAGACGTCACAGACCCCCTTTTATGAGGCAAAGTGAGACGTCCAACTGGACATTTAGTGCTGGTTGACCGTGGACGTGGACTGTAAGGGGTTATGGGGGCTCCCTGGGGGTTTGAAAATAAAGCTGTAAAACCACTAAGCTAGCATGCATGAAGTCAAAGTACTGTTCATGTCCATTTTGCAGCTATTTATCACTAATAGTGGTATAAGGAATTAGCCTAATGCCCATATAAAATCTTTCCTCTTCCTATAATCTGGTGTCTACATCAAATGTTTGATTGGTCAACCAGAGATTAAATAACTAGAGCTAAATTAAATAATAATAAACACATCTCATATTTGTGACGGTTCATGAAGTTTCTTTTAAAATGGCCACTTACCACTTAATTACTGTAGGTGTCACCAAAGCTACCTAAACTGGAAAGTGACTGGAAGGTCACAGACTGTAGCTTTAATCAGCTTTTGTGTGTCTCAGAACTCAGAGCTCACTAACATCAAACAGTACGTCACCAAAGGGGCAATGGGTGGGGTCCAAGCCTGTGGTAGGCGGTATAGGCATGTTGCATGGTGTGCATATGTGTGTTTTGAGGTCTGGTTAGATCCCTTTAAATCCCCTCGGAGGCCTGAGTTAGTATGCCAGAAGCCCAAAGACACAGACTATGTTTGGATAGTGCCTAGAATCTGTGTATGTGTGTGTCTGCACTATACTATCTATGTAATGGAAAACAGTACCAACTGACTGTCTTATCACCGCAGAATAATGGCTGCCCTATTCTTAAGCACCAAGTCTATAGTGTGTCCACATTTCTCAGAGTGTCAATGTTGGAACTGCTTATACTAAGATCACAGCTCAGTGTTGTTTACAGTTAACAGTTAGGTTAACGTGGAAGGTACCCTATCATAAAATGCAGTTTTTTCCACTTGTGTGGTCAGATGTGTTGTTAGACTAATTTTGAAAAATAATTGAGTTAAATATTACTCATCATGCAAAACAAGATTCGGATGTGAACCCTGAGATATGACATAATTTGTGGGCTGTAGCCAATCCTCTACGACTTATTCACCAACCTCCAGCCAATCAAGTTAGGGCATGTTAGAAAAATGCTAAACTGAGATGGAATGTTCCGCAAGGAGAAATTGTCCAAAATAATGTGGTGTTATTCATTCCTCCTTACTCTTCCTCTCTTTCCTTTACCTGTATTTTCATTCAGTCTGATATAAGGCACAGTTTTCAGTTAGGTACAGAAACACTGGTGTATGTTAAATGTGTCACTTGCATACAGTTCAGATATTCATAAAGAAATGTTGATGTCAAGTTGTTCAGTCAAGACATACCACTGTGTGACTAGTGTGTTCATCTGAGGACAGGACATGAAGATACATGACACAGATACACACTTGGAGATATGCAAATCTAGTTTGGCCAGTCTTCTCATTGGGAGACAACCCCCTAACAGGAAGACAATGTGCGTATAGCAAACAAAGCGTGCCTCTAGGAATTTCTCTCTCGCTAGTGCCTGCCATGTATATTTTTGAGACCAAACTAATTTAACTGTCTCTTTGTTATACCCAGGAAGCAGCAGCACTATAAGGTCTGCTCTGTCAGTACTGACCTATTGACCCACCTGCATGATAGCCTCCTCTATCTATGAGTGCGTCTCAGCTTGCACCATTCAGTACATTTATGGTAAACGGAGAAGGAGTGACAGTCATTTGAATAGGATTACAGGTGGGAGGATGCTAAACTGGATAGCAATAAAGGAATACATAACCGTATGACATTATTTGAATTGCCCGAAGAAGTATCGTAAAAAGTTACTTGAGATGCGAGTCCTTAATTTATTCAGATACGGCAACGTGTGCTGTTTCACCTCAAGTTACTGTCTCGTGTAGGAGGAGATGAATGAAACGCTCAGAGCACTATTCAAATAGCGGTAAGGAATTATTTGGATAAGCTCACATGGGAATATGTCCTCTTCTAAAGAATTAAGAGTATCTGTCTTTTGAAGAGGTTGTAGAAGAGAATAGTGTGATATTTTCTGGCTTGTTCCTGTTAATCCTCTTATGATGTATTTAAGGAGTTAGTTTATGTGTTATAATTAAATTTAGGATCCTGTCATTTGGGAATTTAGCCAAATGCCAAGTATGAACAAATTTGTTTTTGAAACCTGACTAATTGCACTGTAAAATATGTCTGGATTATTTACAGTTTTAATGAGAAAAGTTCTGCTGTCAAGAAAGGGGATTTAGGAGAAAGGATCTGGCCGAGAGCCAACTCTCCCCCGCCAACGAGCTCTCCAAAACTCTCTGGAAATACCTTTTGTTGTCAGTACAAAACCCATGCCCAGCGAAATCCATTTATACATTCCTCCAACCTTGTCCACACCATCCATTCTAGCTGACTCCACCTCTCTGACAATGCCATCAGCTCTGTACGGACAAGGCACACAGGAAGAGGAGATGGGGTGGTGTGGTGGGTGGAGGAGTGTTTTGCATGCTTTCAGCCGGGGGTCCGGAAAGCTCTAACTGAATCCCCCGTAGTGGGACTGGGGAAATGAGCTGCGCTCTTTAATGACTATCTCAGGATCATCTGTTTTCTCTAGCCTTTTTTTTTGTTTCACCCCATGATGTGAGTGCTTTGAATGGATCCCCATAGATGGGCAGCACAGAGGAAATAACATATTGGACAGGCACGCCTGTCTGTGTCATGTCGGGTCAAACCGACTTTCCAAAGCCTCCGTCGCCGGTGTGGGTAGGGGGGGGCTGTTGCTTCTACATGGCCTGCTTATATCTGTTATTCCCCTTTATCAAAGACAGGCATGTGGATAATGACCTGTTTGATACCGCTATACCATTATTATGTAGGGTCCCTGCAAAGCCTGAGCGTATGCACACGGGTGATAATGAAGCATGTGTGTTATAGCTTGACTTTCATCATCGCGGTGGTCTGACGGTTAGCCCCACAATTATACGGGCGCGCGGTTAGCAAAGCTCCGCCGGAGCATTGAGTGCGTGTGTGCGCGCCAACTGTTTCCCTCCTCACATCATCCCGCAACTGCTAATAAACACAGTTGTGCCTGCGAGCGCCAAATCACTAAAACTACCTTTAATCACTTTGGAGTAAATGCCTCGCATGTGGATCCCCAGTGTGTGCCGCCGCGCCCCGGGCAGAGCCCACTCACTCGCAGGCATGTGCATTCTGAGCCTCACGGGGGGATGGAGGGTGGCGGTGGGGGGTGGGGGGGGGGTTCTCCCATCAGACGCCAGCATCAGCCACGGTTCAGCCGTCTCTCAACCGCCGCAGCGTATACGCCGCCTACTAACGATGGCTTCAAACATCCTTTCGAATGTCCAAGACGGGCCACCGTGGATTTTTACTCGCAGGCCCGCTGGCCCGGGCAGCAGGCGGCCTGTGTTTAAACAAGCCACATTTCATGCAGCCCGCTGCCAGCCCACCGCAAACAGTTTACAGTGGACGGGGCGCTCTCTGGGGCTCGTCTGCACCGGGCCATACTCCGCGCCACGTTTCCATACGCCAAGCCATGAAAGACGGGCCTCTTCTGACAGCTCCTCACAACACACGGCCCTGTCCCCCGCTCTGCTTTTAGACCTGCTGCGGGCGGGCAGGACCGTGTCTTAGACAGACGCAAGGCTGATTCATTCCAGCGCTAACACAGACAGGCTTCTGTGTTAGCCTACCTTCCACCGGTACGGGGCTGTTTAAGTCAACAGAGGGGAAACGCATACACACTGGCACTGGGACTGATAAACATACAGCCCAGTGACACACACACACACACACGCGCGCGCCACACAGTTGGGTACAGGTCTTTTTGTCTGTCTTAGCATGGACATTGACAATGAGGGCACACACATATACACACATACAGACCACAGAATGTGGAACTGTTGTGTTTATGTCTGAGCCTGGTTTCTTGTCTGTGCTCTGTCTACATATCCACACCTCTTGCTGTGTTGGGGCCCAGGCAGACCAATGCACACAACGGTGCTAATGTTATAAGGCTACACGAAGGGTGCATTATGAGGTGAGCATAAGAATAAGCAGACCCCAAAATCCTTAAGAGACCTCAACAATGCACATTAGTAGGCTACTAAAACAAACTGTAAACATACCTCCCATTTACTGGTGCTGTTGAACACTACATTCGCCAAGGAGGATTAAGGTTTCCATTGCTACTTTCCAAGTATATTTATTCTAACAAATATCTATGTTCCCACACAGCTGCTGGAAGAAAATATTCAGATAATGCTGATTTTATACATGGAACCTTTTGGAAGAGCCTATATTGTTTCACAAATTAATATGTATCCATAAGTACAATATTACACTCTAAAATCCTCTTCAGACCTTTTTAGTTTATAAATAACAAAGTATTTATAGAAAAGATTAAAGACAGTTTACATTCCCACAGTTTGCCCTACTAGCACAATGACAACAGCTGCTATATATGGCTGTGTGTTTTACTTGGTATGGAACAACCTAACCTTTTATGGCAAATGTGTTGATACATGCAATAATGTATAGGCTATAGGCTACAGTATATAGCCTATGCAGAAAACGTACTTTTGGCCTGGTCTAGACTTAATCAGGACTGCTGCTTGCATGATACAATTTGGGTATGGTGTTTTGATATATCCACAACTAATGACTGTTGCAAAGAGCCAACGATTTTAGTTCCCTTCTCTTGATACAATAGCAGTGAACGGTAAACCTACAGTCTAGCCACTAGATGACAGCATTACCTTAATTTCACAGCTCTCCGGCAGCCTATCTCTTTTCCTAAAGGCCTAACATCGACACTTTCCAAAAGTAATCGGCTGGCTAGAAGCATAACGCTAAAATATGTATATGCTTAAATAAATGGTATATGCTTAAATACAAATATTACACTCAGTGGTAGAGAATCGATAGCCCCTTATTATTATTTTGTTATTATTTAACCAATAGTTGTAGCCTTCTCAACACAATCCCCAAAGGTCTTTAAGACCAAACAAGTGTTACGTGCCATTCTCTTTCATCTTGCTCAACTAACACGCACAGAGCTGGGTTCAGTACAGATGTCCCCCAGCTGTGGCCACAGATTTCAAGACAATCTCGGTCCAGCATATCCGGGGTGCGTGTGCTTGAGAGCATTCACTTGCTTTACGGCGCAGTGTGCTATTTACTTTCTAGCCTATACTATCCTTTACTGTATTTGGAAAGTAACTGGATAAACATATCAACAGTGTCTTGTATTATCATAATCATCGCATCATCACAGTGTTAACCTTATAACACTTGGTGTAGCCTATATTGTTGCGTCAAATATTATCCAAAGTAAATCTTTTTTATGGGATGTTAAGCTCCGTGAGAGTCCACGAGAAGTGATGTATTCACTCGAGTTGTACGCCAGCCACTTCATCTGTTACTGTATACTCTGGTTTCACGGTTAAAAGTAAAGTGCCAATTGCGAAGTAGACTGCCTCACTCATCGCGGCCCTTGTGTCAAGAGTTGGAAACGCGATGGCGGATAGACAGCCGAGAGGCGCTGCACACCAGTTGTCACCAAAGTGACAGGCGACAGCTGAGTCTGTACATCTGGAGCACCGGGGATTTTTACACTCCCACATGCCTCTCGGCTCTGTCCACGTTTCTCGAAGGACTCACATATAGTCTAAACGTTGCTTGCACTGAAAGGGAAAGTGTCAGTTTGGATAACTGCATAACTGCACAAAGGACATTGCGCAGGACCTACTTCAAAAGCATACTTAAATTACAAAGTAAAGTACTCACCTTAAAGCAAATTAAGTGGACAAAGCTGTACTTGGAAGCTCTCCAAACTACTACATTTTAATGACGAAACAAACCGATAAACATAGGTCTACTGCAATAAAACCGATACAAAAATGGTTTCACTCACCACAAAGTATTAAATCGTAGTAGGTTAACCAAGATATCCAGAGCCAGTATTCCGAAATGAGAACAACGATTCACACTGTGTTTCATTGGCATACGATAACAAGTCCAGAGATGGTGCACCACTGCACGCAAGTCTGCAGTGAATCCTGCACTAAGAGACAACGTTAAACTGCTAAAATTGACTGCATTGAGAGGTGGTCACTTATACAACCTAGTTGGAGTTCACGTACACACGCATGTCAAAGCATCTCAGTATAGATGAACGGCGCCCTGTGCGCTGTGCTCGCTAGTCCCAGCGTTGCTCCATTCCTATTGGCTTAAACAAGCAACCCCCCGAATCCTCGAGAGACAGACAGTAGGCCTACGAAAAACATTTGCTCTGATTTGGAAGTTTAAATTGGAAGTTCAATGTACTATTTTCACAAGTTTTCAAAATAATGCAATCGATGTCAGTGATATAAAACTGGGCTGTGATTATAACTTCTGAGTTTGAGATTATAATGTCAAGTATTGGCATTTTCAGTATTGCATGGCATTGTGGCTTTCATTATGACATTTTTGTAGCTGGACTATTTGTTTCTTGCCAATTTATATTATGTATGCTGCCTGCATTCATAGCAGCTTTCTCATACTGATGTTACTGTAATCTCGTATAATAGGTTAAAAATAACATCAAAAACAACAACAACAACAATAGTAATAATAATAATAAGAATAATAAGAATAATAATAATAATAAGAATAATAATATGGTTGTTGTAAGAATAGAAAAGTATGGTACTAGGAAAAAATAGTATACATATTTAAATTATAAGCAACATATGTAGTTTTTTTTATTATTAAGACACTTCACTATGCAATGTCATTTAAATCAACTCACACATACTTAGACTCCACCTCATTGCTCTGGCCATCTACTTGAGGTTAGTCACTTCCACAGTAACATAGCTTTCACACTGAATATGTCCATGTGTGACCAGTGACCACCAAGGTGAAATTGACACAATATGCTTTATACACA
>JAODUG010008397.1:0-13425 GCA_027564795.1 Aphredoderus sayanus | reverse complement strand
ACACACACACACAAAAGCATACACACAGACACCTGTTACTCTTGGGTTAGTGTTAGTTTCAGCTGCTATGTGTTACACAGTGTTCTCTGACAGGGGACAGTAGATGCTTGTATTCGCTTAAACCTGCATGGGGAGATTCCATTTTGCCCTTCATCTGTAAATGTGGTAATGAAGAATAATGTTTTAATTTGAGTAATAGCTCTCCTCCATATGAAAACAAAATTATGTTTTCATTTGGAGGGTCTTTACGCTCGCTATTAACAACAAATGGCTCAAGTACAGTAATAAACGTCAAGGTCAAATCCTTTATTCCTGCATAGTGGTGCTATGCCCCATTGAGAAAAATGCCACATACTGTACATAATGTTTATGGTAGTATACAACCCTAAACAATCCTTATTCAGCTTATGAATGAATGTGTGTATGGGTGAATGCCAGGCAATCCTAAAGCCCTTTGAGTGGCCAAAAGGTTGGAAAACCACTATATACCGTAAATGCAGTCCATTTACCATTCACCTTTATTTTATGTTTTCCTGTCCTACAATGTTGACTGAGAGTTTACATTTAAGCCCGTTGTTTTGGTCAGAAATGTTTTTTGCAAGCAAGGTTATCTCTAAGGAGCAGAGCTGTAAAGTTTACATTCATCACTTTCATTCTGCTGTTGGTAAGATAGGAAACATACAAGAGATGCTGATTTGAACCAGACACTAGTAGCTATAAAACTGTATGGGACCTGGTGTAGAAAACCAGCTGGAGCTTGTGTTAAGAAAACCAATATGGACTGGGCATGTTACATTTTGACAATCTATAACATTATTGTTGTGGGATGAAGCACCAGTTCATGCTTCTCCACTGTTGGGTGGCTGGCACTGCTCTCTACTCCTTCATAAATGTATCCTAGCTCATCCTGTACCAGTATCTACCATTCCCCCTACAGCCTCACACACAATTTTGTTTCAAACAAACAATAAAAGATGTGGGTTTCTGGGGCAAAAATCTGGGTTTCTGAGGATGGAAGGTGCTATAACACAGATTAGAAGTGTACCTCTCACAGTTTGAGTGGAGACTGTGTAAATGCACATCTTTTAAAACCTGGTATTTCTCTCTAGCCATTTACAACAATGGATTATGAGTATTGATGAATATGTTCCTAAAAATATTGTGTCACCTACCCATGGTTAATATATCCAGCCAGATAGTGGCACTGTTGGCACTTTTCTTGAACAGTTTGGCACAAACTCAAATCTACTGTACTCTCCTACATTTATTGGAACAACAAATTGCTCATGACAGATCACATTTCTAAAAAAAAAATATTTTCCACAAGTGATCTATATTCTTGACAAACCTGGCAAGTAATCGAGAATATTAAAAAAGTTGTGACGCAATAAGTTTTGATGCATTATGACACATTTTGTAGGTATTGATAGGAAAAATAGGAAAATGTTCACTCCCAAGTATGAAACCAGAAAAATGTTTTGGCAGGGTATTACACACTGCCCATTCCATGCAAATGCTAAATACATTTCCCCACAAGATTGATTATTATTAGTAGTAGTAGTAGTATTAGTAGTCATACTACTGTATACTATACGATACTGTAGTACTACTACAGTATTGTTGCAAATGCATCACTCCTAATTTCATTCAAGATTTAAAACCTCACCCTTTCTCTACCTGGTACCTATAAATAAATAAATAAATAAATAAATAAATACATACATAAATATATAATTTAACAGTCAGGCTAAATTTATGTCACTATATTCTTGAATGCAGTTTTGTGATCATATATTAAACAAACAGTATATACATATAGATTCGGAAACTATATTTCTATGCTTGATTAGTTTCCTTTTCTGTATGGATTAACTATAACCTCTTTGTCTGTTTCCATGGAAACAGGTTACAAATTAAACCTTTTGTATTTGTGTGAGATTATTACAGCATGCAGATTCTAATCTAAAATAACATGTGCTAATTAAAATCTTACAGCCCCAACCGTGCAAGGGAAATTGGTAAATAAACTGTGTGTATGTGTGTGTGAGCATTAATGCACGATGATTAGCTTCACCTTGGTGAGGTGAACGTTATGCACTGGAAATGTCAACATAATAACATCTTCCTATGTGTTTAAAGCATGTTTCTATATTCATGTCTACAAAGTTCTCCAGCAGAATAAAGTAATATACATGGTGGTTCAGGATCACTTTAGAGTGGTGATTTGTCAAGTGTTTTTAAAAATCAATCAGTCACCAAGGGAAGTTCAGTGCAATGTCACTCTATTCATATGCACAAACTAAGCTAGTCTGGTCAAACCGGTTACACCTGACCTGATACACCTGAAATGGGAATGCTTCCTATTCAAATTGCAATCATGGAATCTAACGCAATTAAGTCAAATGGTAAATAAATGAAGGCAAGGCTCAAAGCTGTATTTAGGATTTGGGAGTTACAATAGGAACTACTGTAGCTATTGGCAGATTGCTGTTGGCGCCATCTGCTGGTAGTGCATTTGATACCCAAGGACAGCAGGAGGGTTATAACATTTTCAATGGACAGCTCCCAAGATGGTTGTGTGCATAGAACTATGTTCAGTGTGTGTGTAGCAACCATCTGGTGTGCCGGGTTAGGGCCATGTGCTCCATGAGATTCAATCCAAAACAACATCTTGGTTTATTCCAGACAAACAGTGTAATTCCAGACACAAACTGAATGTACATTCAATTCAGAAACATTCTCATTAATTATTTACTGTAAATATGCTACTAAACACACAAGGCAAAGTGTCTTTGTTCATATTATTCATAGTTAGAAATATCACCTTTGCTAAATCAGGCTCTGGTACATAAATCATTTTCTCATTCTTCCAAGGGCATGTCCTAACGTTCCTTCAAAGAGTCCAACCATGACCGGTCCATAATTTCCACCCTAATTTCTTTTGAAAGGTTGGGTTTGCCACCACCCTCCCACCATATGCACAAATACGCATACACACACACGCAGGAACACTCCACGAGCAGCTAAAGGGTAAGTCTTCATTTTGAGTAGTTTAATAATAATAAAATAAAAAAGTGCTAATACAATGATAATTTTGTGTACTTTTGATGACGATTGTATTGTGTAATATTTTAGGGCAACATGCAAAGCTTTGAGATTGCTCTTGGGAATAAAATCCAAAGAAAGGGCTGGGAACAAGAAAACCATAGGCAAACATCTCATAATGGTTCTCCTCTCCTTGATGATGCTTGGAAACCATGGAAACCACACCAGCAGTCCCGTGCTTTTGTTAAAGGTCGCCAGACAATACTTGAAAATCATTAGAAACCAATCAATAGAACATAATTGTTGGTGGATCTTGATCGTTATTTTACTGAAGCTGTAAGATTTTTTTAAAGATAATATACTATTCAACTCAACTCATTTAATGGAGAACATAATATAACACCTTTCATCAAAGTCTGTTCATTTCACATCAACAATGAACGAGAGACTTATTTTGACAATCATCTGAATGCTGTTTACCCATGACTGAATTCATATACTGTAACAGTAATAGTAGCAGTTCTGAGCCTATATATCTGTCTATATCTCTTTCTTCTCAAAATATCTGCCTGTGTGGTTCCACAGTTACCATAGTTGATAATCTATTAGTGGTATATTCTTTTTCTTAAAGGTATACCTCCATTTGAACTGGAAGTATAAAAACAATGTTTTGGGGACTGCATAACACAATCATGGAGTGTGCTTTAATACACACATTTATCTAACAAAATACACTATGAGCATTAACCCGTGCTTTTTCTCTCCTTAAGGCTGTATGTTGCGGATGAGGTGTGTATTGGGAGTGGTGGGAGGAATGGAATGGTATGGCTATGCTGCCCTAGGCATAGTGACGGCCACGATTAGCTTCCTGATGGACTTGAGTGTAGCAAAGCTGCTTACAGGTACACGCATACACATCCACATACACACACACATTCATTGATTTGCACGAGATAATTGCTACGGGTCTCTTTCTCTTCCACGATGATATTGAGATTAACATATTTTTGCCAGAAATTTGGTTACTAAACAGAAAGAATACCACAAAGAAGTAATAGCATATAAATAATCATTCAGATCGATTTGAAGAAAGCTAATTTCAGGAAATGTATAGCATATTTATTTGTCTCTCTCTCTCTCTCTCTCTCTCTCTCTCTCTCTCTCTCCCTCTCATATAGCTCACCAGTGGCTTTACATGCATCTGGAAGGCAATGTGCTGTTACAGTTCCTTTGCTGGAGTCTTTACCCAGTAGCCCTTTGTGCTCTCTCTGCATCTTTTTCTCACGCCATCTGTCCATTCTCAACAGGTCAGTTATATAGAATTGTTTCTTTCTTTAAAATCTGTCTGACAACAGAAAAAGGGCGTGGTTAACAGGCCTATATATAGGAACCTATTGGCCATCCAGCATCACACAAATATTCATAGAAGGTAAGAACAAATATAAGGGTATCTCTATTTATTTTAAATATATATTTCAGTTAATGATTAATAATGATTAATAATCAGGTGATGTTGTTTTAGGTCAAAATAAAATTATTTCCTATTATAAACATCAAACATGCTTTTAAACTGTCAAACCGATTGTGGTATTTATCTATTGAAGAAGCAGATAGGTAGTATTCTTCAGCACTACTGTGCCCACACCTACGCAAATAGTCATCTGCCAGTACTAAGCTTCCTGTGACATGTCATTTTCATTGTCAGTATATTTAAAAAAATGTTTGCTTATCTTAAGGCTCTGGAGTTCCCGAGGTGAGGACCATGCTGGCTGGAATAGAAATGCCACATTACCTGTCTCTTACCAACCTGTTTGCCAAGGTCCTGGGTCTCACATGTACACTGGCATCAGGCAGCACTGTCTTCCTGGGAAAAGTGGTACTGCACTTTATTGCCACCATCTCTCAAGACGCACTCGTTTTGCACAAATGTGCCGTTTCAAACATTCTGGTTAAGCTATGTTATCTCCATTCCAGGGTCCATTTGTGCACCTGTCCACCATGGTTGGGGCATACTTGAGCCAACTCTGCACTCTCATAAAGGGTGAGAAGAAGGTACGAGGTATATGGGAACATATGCTGTCATATAACAATATTCCAACAGAAACAAGGCCCTCACCTCCTCACCTCCTATAAACTCAAGCTGTTCTCTCCCCCTCCCCCTTACTCTTCTGGCTTTGGGAGCACTAACACCATCAGGTATACCTTAACCGATGTAATGTATTAATGTGTTACTTGCTTACCCGGAGGTTTATTTCCATTGCTGTAGGGCGGGTCTGAAATGCTGACTGTGGCTGCTGCTGTTGGGGTAGCAAGCTGCTTTGGAGCGCCTATCAGCGGTGTGTAGTGACCCATACACCAATATACCATATCTATCATACAATCATTTACTTCTGTGTATCTGCTGCCTCCATCTTGTCAGTTTCCCGCCTGTCGGAAATTGATATTACATCGGTATGGCTTTTCGTGGCTGTTGATTTCCTTCCCGCGAGCACTGTCGGTAAGTGACTTCCACCCCTCCCTCTGGGGTTCCAGGTGTGTTGTTCGGTGTGGAGGTTATGTGCTCCCACTTTGCCGTGAGGGATTACTGCCCGTGTTTCTTCTCGACGGTGTGCGGAGCGCTGACCTTCCGGCTGTTCTCCGTGTGGAGTGGAGAGAGAGGTGACTGGACCTATAGGCCTACCTCGCACTTGCCCCCTCATGGACAACACAGGAACATGTCAATCATCGCGGCGCTGACCCCGCACACAGGGAAGCTCAGTACATGCATACCCAGTAGCTTCATCATTACCTGACATCTTGCTGTAGCTTTATAATGATCTCACATTGGCTTTAATGATACCTGTCTGTGGGGGAAATTAGCAGACACAGAAAGACCACAAGGAGCGATGCAATACATTGTAATTAAGGACAAGAAGAAGAGCTGATGCTTTGTGTTCCCAGAAACTCTCCAGCCACTGTTCCAAACCAGTTTCCCCAACGCTGTGCCGTTCTATCCACTGGAGATTGTGGTATTTGCGTCTCTAGGGTGGGTTTATTGGTGACATTATGATACCATCTGCCTCTTTTGTTTCTATAATGTGTAGCATTCATTCGTCATAAAGACTATGTCCTCCCATAACGACAGCCTATTGCTGGGATATAAATAGGTTTGTGCTCTCTCAAACTAGCCTTCTGTGCGGGGCGGTTAGCTGTGTCTACCTCTTTCTCCATCGCTGGATCCTGCGACTCACCAAAACAAAACAAATCCTGGTCAAGATGCTGACGACAGAGTGAGAGCTCTATAATTATTCCCAGAAAATCTAGGTTGAGTGGTTTAATGTATTGTACAACAGGTACCTTTAGCATAATGCGCTTGACACAATCCCCGCCAATTCAAACCAACACTATTTATTTACAAACGTCAGTACACAATCCAGACGAAGCATGTTTACATGATTTCACCCTCCTGCTGTTAGCTTCCTACAATGTTACCATGGGAATTTACCATTGGCAAAGCATAAGACACAATAGTGTTAATCCTTATTGTAATGTAATCACATGCAGATCGTCTGTACTGGAGCAGAATGCATATGCAAAAATCACAATCAATATTTATTTTCAATAGGAAGGCTCTGTACTCAGCTATTGTGGTCTTCCTTCTTGCATCGTTGACCTTTCCTCATTCTGCTGGTCAATATATGGCTTCTAAGGTTTGGTATATATTGTTTTCCACCATAATACACTACAAAAAACCTAATTACCAAGCCACTAAAAACAATTCTGAACTTGTGTTAACACCTGTAGCTCAATATCATTTTATTGTGTGTCCTTGTTTATGTCCTTGAGAAACAATGAAAGTTGTTCATGTTAATTAATGTTAATGTTAATTAATGCCAATTAATGTTAATGTTAATTTATGCCAATTAATGTTAATGTTAATTAATGTCAATAATGTTAAAAAAATATTTCTTTCCACTTAATCACATATGACCAAGGGGTTAGTTAAGGCCAATTGATCAGCAGGGTTAACATATGTTAGGCATTTCATTAACTTAGTTGTTACCTAATCAGCTAAAAGATCATGTAATAAAGAATAATATAATAAACACTCCTCACAGCCAACAACAGTTATACATTGAATACAAATTACTACTGTGTACAGTGAATTTCTTCCCAGTGAACTCAAGGCAGTTAATATAAATATTAACCTTCCACAGTACACATTAAAGCAGCTCCTCACCTCCCTATTGGATAGCAGGCAGTGGGGATGTCAATCCCACAATGCTTCTCTGGAAATTGCCCCAGAAACGTTGATGAAGTGGGGTTCAACAGGATGTCCTGCCTACCTTTCTCTGGTCATCTTTCTGTGTATGAAGGTACTGTAGATTTAGTTCTCCAAAATAAAACAAAATAAGTGAATTTCTGCCCACATTTATATTTCTTGGGAGGGAAGAGTTTGTCCACAGAATTATGAAATGTCATTTGGTGATTAATGACAATTTTAGGGTGCCAGCAAATGAACCTCGTGCATCAATCACTTCACATGACAGTTTGAAATACTTACACAAACACATGCAGCACATGCAAGTGGGGAAATCATTTCGCATTTGTTTCCTGGCAAAGAAAATGAAAAATGAAAATTACAGATGGCTTTTCTATTTGCTGATGTTATTTTTTGGGAGCATTTGATTGGTTTCACATTTCCATTATTTCTGTCAAGCTGTGGATGTTGGTCCTAGCCTGCAGTCTACCTATTCCAGCAGGTTATTTCATGCCAGTGTTTATCTATGGTGAGTGTTCGAATACATACTAAACAGTGTAAGCAATTCTAGTTTAATTTGGCACTTAACTACATTGAAAACATAAATAAATCTTCCTGTTTATATTGAACTTCAAATACGATGAGTTGATTAAACAAAGAAAGGGATAATACTTAATCATTTTTGTCTGTGCTCCAGGGGCAGCTCTTGGGCGTTTAGTAGGGGAAGGGCTAGCCTGTTGGTTGTCCACTGGAGAAAGTACAGGCCTGGAGTGGACTATTAATCCAGGAGGCTATGCGCTGGCTGGTACGTATACCTTATTGGGTTAACATTTTTGGTTGTGATAAAATCTCTATTATATTCTCAGATTCATATCAAAGTGATGTGCAAGTATATTCATGGACAATGTTGATATGTGACTTGGAATCTGCCTTGGACAAACCAACACGTATCTCTAGCGATTAGCTATGCTAGCTAGCTACGGCAATGACCTCCCATTTGTACCTGTACTGTAGGTGCAGCCGCATTCTCCGGGGCAGTCACACACACATTGTCACCTGCCCTACTAGTTCTAGAGGTAAGTGGCCAGTTCACCCATGCGGCACCTGTTCTGCTTACCACGCTGCTGGCCAATGCCGTGGCACGCTCCCGGCGACGCCCTTCCTTCTATGATGCCCTCTCCCTCATCAAGAAGCTCCCACACCTGCCATCTCTCCTAAACGCCTGTCCTAGGTGAACCCAGACTAGACCTGTCATTTAGGAGCACAGACATGCATGCTGTACATATGAATGGGCACCTTTTCAATGAGTCCAGTCGACCAATGACTTAAGAGTTAAGATTTAAGAGAGAGTAATTAAGTCATTACATAATTAAGTATGAGTGGTGGTTTATTATGTGATAATTACTATTATTGAATCAAACTGTTTAGTAATGTAGCCACCTTATGTTTTAACAATATGTGTGCTGTATCCAGTTGTTATATTTGATGGGTGCTCTCAACCTAAGTTCATACAGCACATCTGAATGTAAAATTAAGGCATCCAATCTAAGTTAGATTAATTTTCTTTATACTCTATCTATTAAACTGAACAATCTATAGCAGCTTTTAGTGTGGGTGCGTTTCAAAAAGACTTATTATTTAATTTTCAACCTAAAAAGTGTAGCTTACTTGTGCAGTCTTTCCACACTTAATGCTTAGACATCTACAATACATAGGAGGTATATATTTCACTCCCTTAACCCTCCCGCTGTCCTATGGGTCAAAATGACCCAAAGCAAGTGCCAACCACAACACAGACATATGACATTCCGCGGTTGGCTCCCTTTGCTTACTGTGTATCAGCAGCACACAGTAAAACCTGATACACATTTTTATCAAATTAAATAATGTATTTGTTGTTTACCTGCATTGACAGTACCAACCAGTAGTTAATTCATAGTTACACACTGTATGGATTTGGACTAATGCAATGGCCCAAGTAACTATGGGCAATCTGTTCCATAGGCTTAGCTCTGCACAAATAGGACATGTTCTGACACCTGTAACAACGGTTCTTCACAAGAGCGCTGGCCCAGTGGAAGTCCAAAAGGTTATTGACGCCAGCTCTGAGATAGAAATTCCTGTGGTTGACTCACTTGGTGTGTATAAGACTCCCTTGAACATACATTACATTCTTGTATATTTTCAATGCAATGACAGTGTTTGTGTTCAAGATTCACAGATCTTACTGGGGTGCTTTCATCGATCAGACCTGCTTGATTATTTGCATCAGTGTAAGAATGAGGTAAAAGGATTTACCCCCCCATATACCACATTATGGGGATGGGGGGGATTTATAATGTACATTTTTGGTTTAACAATGTATGTTATTGGCAAGATATGTCAGGATTCTATTTTATTATGATGTGTTTCAATGTAAATACAAGACATACATACTACACGTTCAAATATCAAAATCTTTATCCAGAATTACTACCTATGCCTTACATTTTCTACCATAGGCTTTGGTAAAATGTCTGGAAGATGCTTGTCTTATTCATCCAACCTCTGTCCAGTTATCAACTTGCAACACCGTGCAAGAAGTAAGGATGCTTTGGAGAATCTCATTAAAGTATTTGCTTTATTTGAACCTAGACCAAATTAAATATTAAGTTATCTGCTAGCATAAGCAAAAGTAGATTACTTCCAGTTAACAATTTCCTGATTTTGGAATTGATACAGTAATATCCAATAGAAAGCATTGTTTATAACTATTGTCTTATGAAGACTTATTTGAAGACGTGTGAATTGTTCTGTTTTTAATTTAGGCTTAGATCTCATTTTGCCATCTGTCCCAACCATGGCATCATTTGTGACCAAAACTGAATCCAACAATTGAGGTTGATGAGAATTTGGTCAGCCCACTAATTCGCTGAAAGGACGTTTTTTCAGTGTTTTGTTTCCATTATAAACTATGGTGTTTCAACAGCTGAAATTAGGCAGAACTTTGCAGAGCTCTAAACTGAATTGTTAGATAAAATGTTGGTCACGCCCGAACGCCACAGTTGAGAGATGAGAAAATGAGGTCCAGGCTGAGTGTCAGCAGAGTGGTACAGCACATTTTTCAGCATTAAAGTGGTGACTTTGTGCATCATTATCAGTTAGGCTTTTCATTATTATAAATGAAATATTTTCATAAGGTCTGGGTTTAAATAATGATTATATAATAAAGACATGCCCCTGACTGTTCAACTCCAGTGTCCATTCCACCCTATCAGGCCCATGGCATCCTAAGCTTGCTCGGCTCTAAGACCTTGTTTGTTACTGAGAAAGGAAAGCTAGCTGGGGCCATCACATGGCCTGAGGTAAGGAATAATTCACCTATAAGTTAATGACAATATTTACATACGTAATACAATCAAACATATACATATTTATATCATTGAATTATGATATAGCCTCATGAGAAACACTGCGTAGTTGTGACATGTTAAACTGTACGTTTATTTGACTTTGACTTGATAAATGTGCACAGCACCCATTGAGACCACAGCATTCTAATCATTACTGATTATTGCTTAAATGGCTAAATGACTGCTTATGAATTCATAGCAACCACCTATCCCCTTTTTGTCTTTCTTCCACCCCTCATTATGTTCACCTTTTCTTTTCCAGATGAAGAGGATATTGGAAGATTTTGCTAAAGAAATCTGATGATAAAGCCAAACAGCAACCCTTATCTGAGTAGTGTATAAAGGCTAATAATGACATAATTGCTTCATTCCCTAGCCATAACCATATCTGCTCACAGCAGGTTTCCTGTGATACAATCTGTCATATTGTGTGTGTGGCTGTCATTGTAATTAGAAATGTACACTACAGTATATTTTCAGCCAACACAACACAATCTCATTTGCCTAATCATTGCATGACAGACAAAGCAGTTGTTTAAGTTCATACCTGCAGGTAGTAATTAAGCATTTTGTGGTTGACAGGACCTCTGAAACATAAGATTTGTCCTTGGAATTGCCCGTAGTCTAAACACTCTCATCCTAAGTGCTGATTGGCTCTCTTCTCTACTCCATTTTAAACTCACACTTTTTCACCTGTCCACACAGATGCGTTTTATATTTTGTTATTATTATTATTATTATTATTATTAGATGGGAGGAAATATGGGGTGGTTCTCAGTGTGCTATAATGTAATTGAGGAATTTATCTCTAAAATGAATCAGTGTTTATATTTACAAAATTGACACATTGAGCATTTCTAATTTAATACGTCTTAGAAATGATCTAAGATTCATTCTGTTTTTAAATGCATGACTCAAACATCTCAAGCTAGTCAGATGCAAATTTAACACGCTTAATTGTCACCAATGATTTCATATTCTTCCATTGTCCAGTATTTTTCACTCAGAGCAGACCAAATGCAATCACTGTTGTTCCTGTCAACGTCCTATTGTAATTCCAATCAGTAGATAGCAGAGAGGTTCTGTCAATTTATGAATATGATCGTATTAGCGCATTGTCTGCCTCTGTTCTGTCTTGGTATTATCTGCTACACTTGAACACTATTCAGAGCAGCCTACAGATAACAAATGGAAGGCAGCCACAATGGAAAACACAGTTAAAGCAATTTAAGTTGTCTGATTGCTACAGTATTCCTGTTTTCTACTTATTACAGAAGCTGTGGCAAATGTACTGTAGATATATGGGAAGCATGTGTGTTTAAATAACAAACTGCTTTCTTTGTTGCTGCACTGCTGCACTGAAATGTTAAAATAATGGTTGTAAAAAAAAGTGTGTACTAAACTAACACCTCCATTCTTCTTTTATATTTTACTCTCCCAAACACGCACGCAATCGAACACACAGACACACACGCAGCCATGGAATGTGAATATACTATATATAATGATGATATCTATATCACAAAGTATATACAGTATATTCCGTATATATAATATTATTGTCTGCTCTTTTCTATTATAACAATATACGGTCAAACAATTGTAGCTTTATTGTCCTTTTACTATATTTCCTCTTATTTGAAGATCACAAAAAATAGGATACAAAACATCAGGAATATTGACAACATAATATACCACACTTAAAATGTGTGGTATTTTATGCTATAATGCTTTGTCATATTTACAAGCAGAATCTGACTATAAGAGTTCAGCTGTCTACTACATGATGTACAATGTACAGTGTTCACTTTACACCAAAAGAAAACCACTGAAAACTTAATTTGAATAATATTAAACTTCAACAGTTGAATCAAATACAATTTCTCGGTATGCTTAAACCCAAGTTAAAGTTAAACCCATGGCGGATTTAATACCCCTTCAATGATTGCACTGTAAAACATTTCCTAAACTAGTTGTAAAAAACATCATCCTCAGACAGTGAGCTGCTGTCCTGGTTTCGCACTGTTGCGTCTGTAGTTACCCCACTTAAAGCTGCTATAGAACAATCCCTGTGTTGCTGAGAGGTGGGCACTGAGGGTGTGCTTGCTTCTGGTTGTGGAGGAGGAGCCAGCAAGGCGGTACAGTGTATGTTGTGGGACTGGCCGTGCACTATGCACAGATGCTGGGGCATGCCAACACTTCCACCATCCAGCAAGAAGTGAGACAGGTATTGGCTCTGTGTTGCTAAACAGGAATTCATTCAAATCAACGTACAATCAAATTAACTCATGAAAATCATAATAATTCTATAGTTTAACAATGTATAGCCACATATAAATGAATGTACATACTGTATATGCAATACATACAGTACATACTGTATAGGGCATATTAATATATAAACAACAAAACATTTTAGGTACAAATTTAAGGGGCAGCCTATTGTATCAGGATAAACCAAAATAATATGATTGTAGTTTTTATACAATGATTTAATATCTAAAATGCAATACATAAGCCACATTTAAGAATTTACGATTAACCTCTTCTAAATTCCTTTTAATTTAGTTTTGTCTTTTTTTATGTCTTAATAAATAAATAAATAACTTTAGTAGGCATTTGAATCACGTCATGAATGAAAGACTTTTACAATATTAGCACCAAACAGATTTTAAAAATCGCAATGTTTTTTATTACAAGCATACACACATCAGACTCAGTCAATAGTTTTAAATAGTTGCAAGTTGC
>JAODUG010008377.1:8924-26927 GCA_027564795.1 Aphredoderus sayanus | reverse complement strand
TTTAGCGCCTTCTATCTGCCACAAAGAGCTAGTGATTTGGGTCATTCTGACCCAGAGTACATTACGAGGGTTAACTTGTTCTCTCTCAACTACCTTACAGCAAGAGCAGAAACAGCAGTCATCTGAGCCCCAGGCTGGTACAAACCACCGTCACAAGTCTCCCTTATCAGAGCACTGTCGGCTGTACTTTGGTGCGCTTCAGAAAGCCATTGGAGCGTTCCTGTGTAGCCTGCGGGATGGCCAGCCACCAGAGAAGTTCATCTCCCAGAGTAAGCTGGTCATCATGGTTGGACAGAGGCTAGTAGACACTCTTTGTAGGGAAGCTCAGAGAAAAGCTGGGGCTACCCAGAGCCTGCTGTGTAAAAGTAACCACCTGTGTGCTATGTTGAAGCAGCTGGCTGTAGCCACCAAGAAGGCTGCACTGCACTTCCCAGATAAACAAGCTCTGCATGAGGCTCAGGACTATGCAAAAGAACTGGCCCAAAGAGCACAGCACTTTCGGGTTTCGCTTGACCTCTGAGAGATTATGAATCGAAATACAGAATTCTCCACCAAATAATGTCATATATATTCAAGTAGCCTATTCACTTTCAATTTGTTTATGTTCTATGTTCTCATTTAATGCCATTGCTGGAAAATGTGTTTGTTGCAAAGCTATAAATGCATACAATATATAAGAATAGCAACCATTAAATATATATAGTTATGCTATATTCAATAATTGACAAGTACATTAATTACAACATTAGGCATGTATTAGGACTTTTTATTTAACATTGACAGATATTGTCAAACAAACTAAAAACAACAACTATAAAATATATATTTATGTTGTATATCTTACAGTGATTTCACATGGTGTGTGCATTGCTGTTATTTAAAAGTTTTAGACCATATCTTTGTTGTTTTCTGTATAGTATACGTCTAACTTTGAAGCTATAGCAGTTAGCACTATTGGTTACTTTTGTGAATATGAATGTATATACTCTTATTACGCATTCCAAAGTTTGTCTTGAAAAATACCGTATCATTTCATATTATTACTCATACTGAGGATTAAAACCTTTGAACATTACTGTTGATTGAAATGTTTTTATTAATTTCAAGCACATTAATTGTCTTATATTGGTAACATAGCAAAACAATGAAGAGCATAGCTTACTGGTGATAGTAACTAGACACAAAATTTAAGAGTTCTTATGGATGCATACAAATCCTAACCTGACACACAGATGATGAAGATGAAGATGAAGATGAACAATGAAGATCAAATTAATAACTTTTCAGTGTATAAACGCCAATGATTTACGTTTTGAAAAGTATGTAATTATTTGCAGTATGCTGCCCTCTATCAGTACGCTGTTTGAATTACATTACCGTTGTCTGCCTTTTTAAGGCATAGATGCTGCCACTAGAGGCCACTAGTCTTAATATAGACAAAGAAGTAAGGAAGAATCCTGAGAAATTGATATTGTTTGAGTTTACAACTAGGTCTCATTGTCTGTGTACGTGCGTGTTTTGGTGGCTGGCATACTGGTTTCAAGTGAACATCATCCATGTCATGGCATTGATCGCTTCAGTCAACCACTCTCACCTATAATACTATGATTTCACAGCTACTAACTGTAGCTTGTCAGGATGTCAACCACGTATACCTCAATGTGTGTCGTTTTCACACTATGGTTACTCAGTAGTTGGCGTTTCTCTAGAAAGGAAGAGAGTCCAGCAAAGAAAAAAACGGAATTTGTTTAATTAGTAGCAAGTGTGCACATCACATAATAGTTATTGTAGTGTTAACTATTTTTTTTAAAGTATATGTTAGAAAGAAAATGAAAAAAATCAAACAGCACTGAAATATTTTGCATCCAAAACCCATGATATGTTCATAGAAGACAGTTAAAACGGTGCTTTAAACATTTCAAAAGTAATACATCACAATGTATTGTATTGTAAAAACATTTGCAGTTTCCACATTTGAAAAAAATAGTACCTTGGGTGAAAAATGTGTACTTTATATTACTTACTGTGTTCAACACAATAATGCAAACCCAAACATCTCGAACAAAACATTCAACTAAGGATGCAAGTCTTTGGCCCCATTAGCTGCACTTCAGCTCTGTCAAAAAATTATATACTTGTATGCAACTTCATATATTGTAAATGATCATATATTGAAAAAATAATATATACACACACGCACACGCGCACACACACACAGTCCTAATACAGTAACAAGTGCAATAAGTTCTGTCCCACTTAATTACAAGTCTAAAATGTAAAGTTTTAAAGTTTGTGTTACATTTTTCAAGTTTAATAGCCTGCAAAAACTGTGGTTCTATATAAAAGCGAGAGACAATATCATACAAATAGACAAAAATCAAAAAGAAATAAAACAACATAAAATGACATTTATCAAGCACCATAGCTATGGAAGAAAATAAGGTTTTCTTTTTGGCATTATCTTCTTTGGTTAAGAGGCAGCAGCTAGCACTGCTGTCTGACAGCAGGAAGAGCCAGGGTTCAAACACGACTGAGGTCTTTCTGTGTAGCGTTCGTATGTTCGCCATGTGGGTTTCCTCATGGGGGTGGTTGCTCCGCACCAAGACGCATATGAATGTTAGGTTGATGCTCTAGCCATTGCCCTTGCCAGAAATAACCAAGCTTGGATTCCGGTATGGGGCTAAGAGACATTTTTACACACTTCTCATGCATTTTAATTGAAGTATTGCACTGAAGTCAATGTAACGCCAAAGTGTAGTGTGACCGGTGCTCAAGAATAGCAATATGATGACATCACAGGGGAGCTGACTTACCCCCACAAGACTGTCATTACCGGCAGACTGTACAATGCCTTCCATACAAGCAGGACACTCAAAGGCACTTTTGACAATATAAACGTTTCTTTTGGGTTTGTCTATTCAGGGATCCATAGATTTGTATCCATTTTTAGAAGGCCACAGAATGCTTGACACCCCAGAACAGCAGGCTCTGGGTTCATCTCTTTCCTCCCTTCATATAGGAAGGAATAGCCCCTCTGGCCGTTAGACCCTCAAAGCGCTTATATGTGTAGTTGATGAAGACCCAATCCTTGCTCTTACAGTCAGCTTCTGTTTTGTTGCTTACTGCTGCAGCTGAAGCTGGGACAGATGGAAGAAGGGAAGGGGAGAATGGTGAAGTGCTTATATACATGTATCACACACATTATGACAGCATTTTGTAAATTAGTTATATGTCCAATGTAATGTCTAAAATGTTATTTTTGCAGTCGATTGGAAATGTGTTTCCATTTGATAATATAAATTTAAGTGAAACTTCAACAGCCAAACTTAGATAATATATGTTAAAAAAGAAGGTTATGTTTGTTAATCTATATTGAAAGGGAGTGAGTTGTTGCCAGCATAGCAATATATATTTCTGATAGATCTATGTTCTGTAATTACTCACCAGCTGGATGGAGAATGTCAGAGTCAGGGAACTCATCAAAGTTTGATGTATCATCAATGCTCTTGATCTCTATAGGGATTGCTGCTGGTCTCTCTCTATGAAGAAATAAATGAAATATATAATAAATAATAAGTAGCCTAGGCATACTGTGTACCAGCTTAGTAATTAACATGATTTCATACATCTGTACTTGCTCATAAAGGCTCAGACAAAGTCAGTATAGGCTCAGAGCTCCTCCTGTAGATAGCTCACTTCCTGCCTTTACTGACATATACGGGTCTGGGAACATTATGTGTGTTCCTATGCTAATGAGAATAACATGGTTTACACCTCAACTTAAAATCCCAAGGATCCAAAGGATGAATTTGAAAAATTAAACATTAATTGCATTAATGGCTAGGACGCTAGATAGTGTACATAAGAAGACATATTGTACATTTATATTGTGATATAGCTAAAGATGGCGGCATTAATTAATAGCTGTATATCGTGTGTTCAAATATGTTAATCTAATTTCAATTTTCGTGCTCATATCAGCAGTAAAACAGTCATAACCAACAAAACCACAAAACAACAAACCCGAAACTGGTTTTTCAGGCGTGTTTACCTGATGTGGTCATAATCGACTCCTTCGAAGAAGGGATTATTCTTTATCTCTTCAACTCCTGAAGCCCCAATTCTATGGTCTGCCTCACAGCAAAATCTGTGACAATACACAAATTTAGTTAAACAAATGTACACATGAAACAAAAGAACTTCTCTACATCTACAGCAGATTAGAATATTTGTATAATTCCATGTTAGGTATTTTTTTCCAGACCTAAGGATGAGGTCTTTGGCTCTCTCAGAAATGGGCACCTCTGGGGGGAAAACCAGAGTCTCCTTCCAGTTCATCACCTTTTTATACGTTTCCTGAGGGGTCTCCGAACAGAAGGGAGGGTAGCCTGGAGGAAAACACAATCACACCCCATTAACTGAATTAATAATAGAAAATAATAATATTGTGTAATGTAAAATTATGCATTATGACAATTACTTAGAATTACACTTTTATTATTTTTAGTATTTTAGCAGGCACCTTTATCCAAAGCAACATACATTGAGTAAAATTACAAGTATCAAGGAACAGGTAGAGGTTATGCATCTTCTGCAAGCATGACAAGAGAAATGTCAGCATGCGATGAATTTAACTTATTATAAGTAATCCTTCTTCAGACAGAGAGTATAAGATACTTGAAACACTGCATAATATCCACAAAGGAAACTTTAATTATTGTTTTAATATGTATTAAGAAATGACGGCGGCATATTAACAGTGCTGCATACCAATCAGCATCTCATACATAATGACTCCCAAGCTCCACCAGTCACAAAGCTTGTTGTATCCTGTCTGCATGAACACCTCTGGGGCGATGTAGTCAGGTGTTCCTACCGTGGAGAAGGCCTAACACAAGGCATGGGGTAGGTAAAAAGTCACAAATGGAGAAGTAGGTTAGAGTTGCACCTTCCTCAATGGCAGCAAGGCAGAAAACTGTCCTCTCAGTGAGCCAGAATATTTCCCAGTTTCAGTTTTAACTTCACCTCAGAAAACTACAATAAGAATTACAATTTAATATTATAGCATAAAAAACTGCAGTTTTAAATGTCAGTTAATATTGTTGCAGTTGTTGTTTATGTACGTATTCAGCCAGAAAGATGGATTAACAGCACAAATAAGACATTTTGCCTTATTAATCAGCTGCACTTAAACATATGTGTTTTATTGATTGAACTAATACATTTTAGAGAATTTCATCAAACTATTAATAACATTTATTGACACCTAGTGGCGCCACCTCAACCACAAATACTTTTAAATGGAAAGGATACTGACTAGCAAAACAACACAGAATGCAGAGCTTGCAATATCAGGATGGTCTCACGAGTCTATATATGGATTTTATGGATGCCACAAACAAAACAGCCAGTAAGCAGCAGTCATGAGGGCATAAACAGGTCACTGAGGGAGTCTGATGCCTGAAGAACAATAATATAGACTGGTTGCTAGGAGGTTATAAACAGACACAACAGCAGATAGCATAACCGGTTTTCTTAAAAAAATACTGGGGCATTCTGGGTAATTTAACTTTAATTTAAAAGCCCCAAAATAAACTATTTTCCAATTTTAATAGAACAACCCTGAAATTGAGTTAATATATTTCAGTACTACTGAGTAGTTTGAACCAGTCCACATAGAATAAAGTTAAACAAAAATCATCATACAAAAATATCCCGTTGAAGACAGCACAAAAATAATTTTGAAAAACAACTTGGCTTTAACTGTTCCATGACCCCATATGTATCAAGTTAGGCCAACATATGTTATGAGAGGCACATCAAAACTGTCTAAAATGGCATCTTATGCATACAGTATAACTATAGTATAACTAACTACCTGTTGCTTACAATTCCAGAAATTCCCTACCCCTAGTCCACCAAAACCATCTGCATACCAGATGTGGCCAGTCTTGGCATCTGTATATATTCTCCCCCTTTCCGACTACAGAGCCAAGGGGATTTCTAGAGTTTTTTTCTACTCTTATAAACAACATATTATTTGTGTCAAGCAAAAGCTTGAGTATGTAAGACCTAACAATCTTTAGCTAGAAAGATAATGAAATACAACCCATAAATGGTGTTCTCTCTACACATGTTTTTTTTTACTGTATTCCAACAATGTTATAAATTCATCTTACCAACTGTCTCCTGTTCCTCTTCCACGTCTCAGCTTTTCTCTTAGAGTTCAGGTTCTGAGAGGCTGGGTAAGAAAAAGTGAATATTTACCCAGAAAGGTTTCAGAAGAAAGGTTTGCAAAAACATAATGTACACAGGAAATATAGTCTAGGCATTGTAATGTACTATGGCAGTTGAAATAATAATAAACTTTAAACAGAACAAAAATACAGTACTTGCCTGGCTGTATGGCCTTTAATCAAAGCATATTTAATACACACATTTTATTTAGCAGCTATATAAAGCTATACAGCTGCACTCACTGAAGTCACTGGACAAACTGTGGTTGAGGTTTCTGTAGAACTCCGTCCTGTGGGCCTTTTTTAGCCCCGTACAAAGCCCAAAGTCTGACAGCTTCACATGGCCCTAAAGCCACATGCATGCACACATCAATGAACACAGACAGAACACAGCCAGGCAAATAAAGGCATAACTGTTAATAAATGATAAAAATATCCTGTTAAAGGGAATGAAAAACATCTGTCATGAGTCTATTATGTAGTAGCAGTGTTTGACTATAAATTCTCTGGCCAGCGAAGATTTCAACACCATAGGTAAGAGGGCTAAGAGTTCATACAGACACACGAGGAATAAATGAAACAGACATGATCATTAACACACAAAGCATTCTACTGTGGATTGTTCCTGCTACAGAGACAATCTAAAATACTCCACTCTCGATGAGATGAAAGTTCCTCCAATAAATGGTAGCGTGTAATGTATATGCATGCCTGTCCCATGTGTGTCTATGGCACACATTTTTTGTAAATTTCTTGCCAACCTTAGAGTCAAGTAGAACATTGTCAGGTTTGATGTCTCTGTGGATGAAGCCCATTTGGTGAATGGAGTCAATGGCCAGGACAGTCTCAGCTACATAAAATTGAGTTTCTTCTTCGCTCAAAGTATCCTTCTTCATCAGTAATGTCATCATGTCTCCTACAACAGAAGCACTATTACAGCCCACATACTATAGTGGCCTGGTAGAGAAATTCCCTTATATAACATAGAAATAACATAGTACTTAGGCTTACAGTATGTGTTGACAAATGAATAAATAAACCATATTTTCTAAATCTACTTCTCTTATAATTTCGGTGAGAAATTAACAATGCTTCTATGATATGGCTGGAGCTAGCATTCACTGTTAACCATGACTAACAATGTTTCACATTCCCGCTTCTCTAAATGCAAATTATTGTAGTTTTTCTTACATACCTCCAGGTAGGAACTCCATGAGTAGGTAGAGATTCATCTTATCCTGGAAGCTATAAAACATCTTCACTACCCACAGTGTGTCTGCCTGTACCAAGATATCTCTCTCAGCACGGATATGTCCAACCTAGACATATTAAGACAATTATTCCATAACAGCATAGTTGGTTCTGCTTGTTATTTCATAACTACAGTATTATGCATTTTAGCACCAAGTTCACCTACAGTACAGCAATGGATTAACAAACAGCTAAACTGAAGCATCAAGCATTTAGAATGTGCTCTGCACACACCTGCTCTTTCTCCAGCATGTCAGCCTTGCGCAGGATCTTCATGGCATAGACGTGACCAGTATCCTTCTTTTGCACCAGTCGCACCTTGTGGTCAGACAGACAAGACACAAAACGTCAGCATACTGCACAATGTCTTTCAGGATATTGCACGTATTTGTGTAAATGCTCACCTCTCCGAAAGCTCCTCGGCCAATCACCTTTAGAGATTCAAAATCCTCCAACCCCAGTCTGGTTCGTTTTAGTCTAAGGAACTCGGTTTCTTTGCGTGCATGCTGTGAACGTCTCAGTCGCTTCTGCAACATAGTGGTGTGTCAATGTGCGAGCACGTGTGTGTGTGTGTGTATTTATGTCTGCTATGCGGCATCACCAGATTTCACCTCCTCATCAGGAAGTCCTTCTTCATCCATCACCCTCTCCAACTTATGTTGCCTAGCAACAATGACAAGTTCAAAGATAAATGCCAATTTTCAAATTTACATTCAAATTCAAGACTTCAAGACTGTTGTAGATAGGACTGACATTCCACGTGGTTTTGGTCTAGTTAACCAAAGATGTTTTGGGTAACTAGACCACATTCATAACCTGTAGACAACAGATTAATTAGAAGACTGGTATAAATAATACGATTTAGAGTTAGTCAGTGATTGTAAGCTAATACACTTTAATCAAAATCAGCGAATATCTCCTCATGGTCCATTAACTGACAGTGTGTGTATTGAAAATAGAATCTGGTGTTTCTACACAGCCCTGGCTAGGTAAATAGGAACACAATCTAACTTTCATTGTGTTCCTATTTACCTACTGTAGCACCACTTTGATTATCAAAGTGGTGCACCCTATGGTATCGAAGGGAGAGGTGTTTTTGTTTGGGTTTGAGTTCGAACTTAGCAAGCTTTCGAGAATTACTAACTTTCCTTGAATTTATATAATTGAATCACCAGCAAAAACTTGTATAGTGCATGAGGTTTTTGTGCAAGTCATAAATGCTAAAAATAGGAAGACAATCAAAGTGGTGCAACCGATGGAATTGAAGGGAGAGGTGTATATTTTGACTGAGTTCAAAAATCAACAAGCTTTCTCCAGAATGACTGGCTATATGTTTATCTCTTTAGGTGTGTGATAATAAAAATGAAAAGCATACATGTAGGTTTCAGATAGTCTTACATTAGTCTATAAACTTGCCACTAACACGGCTTAAAGCACAACCATATAACAATTGTGGACTGCAATGTCATAAGCTGGCACAAATGAGGAATGTTAGTCACAGGGCTCTAGCTTGTTCCTGTTCTGTGATCGCATCAATGCAAAAAAAACATTTAAATGAAATAAAATGTTTACAAAAAGACACTCTTATAGTCACGTGACAAATAACTGCTTTCTATATTAGCTACACTACTTCATCCAAGCTACTAATTTTTAACTTAACTTTAAGATGAGCGCCTTAACCCTCGTGATGTCCTCTGGGTGAGAATGACCCAAATCACTAGCTCTTTGTGGCAGATAGAAGGTGCTAAACCTAATTCTACAGCTTACACAGACAAATGATGTGCACTGCTGTCACAACAAGGTGTGAGTTTGAAACCTGAGGACAACAGGAGAGTTAAAAGGCACATAAAACAACACAAATACATAACGCAATAATTTATAAAGAAATAAATACACTCAGCAATGACAATTGAAAAACACAATCAGATGGCGCCGCCAGGTGGCCAAATATGAGATTATTGAGTATGTTAAAATATTATAATAGCCATTTGATGTTTAGTTTGGATTCTTCATAAGGATTCAGCCACAACCACCCCCACCCCCCCACACACACACACACACGCACGGTATATATGTACAATATGTGTGTGGTTGTTATGGCAAATACCTCATCTCCCTCTCCTCATGTTGGGTGATGAGATTACTGTAGAAGTTTTCTAGCGTGACCTTGGCCATGGTCACCCTCTCTTTGGTATGGTTACTCATTGAAGAACAAGAAGAATGGCGTCTAGTTGCCATGTCTGACCTGACATACACACACACACAATGAGTATGATAGCATGGTAATGTAATTGGAACGTTTTACGTACCACCACCTTATCTACTTGGTGGTTATGCTATCACCAGACCATTCAACATTCCTATAAAAGGTAGTGGTGGTATCAGACAAATTAAACAACCTACTGATACTGTGACAATAAATAAAATATACTACAATGTCACTAAGAGTGTTTATATTCCCCCTTGTCTATGTATACACAACTTGAAGTGAACTGGGAAATTCTGGGAGTTAGATGGAGGTGGGTGTTTGGGAAACCCCCTGGCAATGTCTTCAGGTAAAAAATTACGCTTTTCCATTCTATAACCATTAACAATTTGCTGGTTATAGTGTAGCATCTAGTAAGAAATGTTTTGAAACAATATGAGCAAACTCATATGACAGCAAAAAAGTTGGGTGTATTACAAAATAAAACTAGCCTACTTCTGAGACGTCTGGAAGCATGCACGAACATTTCTTTTAAGAATAAATAATTCTATACCATTTTGGTATATCCTATAATAGCCTAAGTAGAACCTTAGTAATTTAAGCAACCGATAGTTTTTTTCTCTTCAACTATAGCAGAAGTGCTACTTGTGCCGCGATTACAATAACAGCATCAGGCAAAAGTGAACGCACCTTTTGTTTTATTTCATTATACAGTCACAGTTTACCAGATCGCTTTGTTCACAGAACAGCTGCCAACGTGATCACACACTTTTGGCTACAGCAAACGTCTAAAAGTTAGGTCTATAGTCCACATTACTATAAAACAAAACATCCTACCTTTATTAAAGTAAAGTAGCAATCCGCTGTAGTTTTCATACACTGTTATTACAGTCATACAGCAACTTAGTTGATAAACTGGATTCCATGCGAATACGGGAAGTTGATGCCCCTCCCCGCAAGAGCCCCAAAATGTCCTTCATATCGGAGATGCACCTCCTCACACAACACAACTCCGTTGCCTCATACCATAGCCTCACACTAGCTACGAGTACTAGGGCGGAGTTGTCTGCAGTCATCACAGACCAGCAGCAGTCACGATACAGCCTCAAGAATCGCTGCCACGCCTACCTTTCAATCTTCGTTTAGTGAATCGTGGCAGGGAACCAGTACCGCTTGCAAGACAGGATTAACCGGAATTTGTTTGTAGTCATAAATAACGTAATGTATATTATTTCATTTCCCCTGACACCACGCACGGTCTCGTGAAAAACTAAAATAAGAACATGCTGCTGTCTGACGAGTTTGGCATTTTAAAGCTAAAATGGTTTAACTTCATAAACGACTTATTGCACTATGCATAATCCATATCTGTTTTGTATAGCTTTCTGTACAGACAGGAAGTAGCTATATCCAAATTGTTAGCTGGGTAGCCTATAGTTTGAACTAGATTAGAAAGATTGTTTTTGTTCACTAACATTCAATGGCCATTATTCGGTATTTAAACTTCACTTAAAATTGATCACAAAAACCATCATGATATGGCTGAAATATTATTATTTTATTTTATTAGTGCACGTGGTTGTTAGGTGCATGTGTTCCTTAATGGGTCAAATAATGCAAGCATATTTACAAATGTGAAGATGGCTATTCATATAATAATAACTTTATATTATTATAGGCTATACTATTTTTTTTCTGCACTTTTTGACCTCGAGAGTTGACACAAGAGTCATGGTTACTGTATGTCGGTAGATGGCGACAGTATTCCTTTCTGTCTGGCAGTTTCTTAGAAGAAGAGACTCACTTGCTATGTTAGCCCAGCTAGTGGAACAGATTCCACCTGCTGTAGTTGAGCGTCTGTTTGCTACGCTTGGTCAAAGGGGAAATCTGAGCGTAATCTCAGGTAGAGAGGTCTTTCGCTTCTGTGAGAAGTGCCTCGATTGCCGCCTCGGACGTTATTGTGTCTGCTTGACCTAAGGATAGTAGGTCAGTCGACCGGTCTTCTTCTGCTGTCATGTAGCTAGTCCGGCTAACCAGGCTACAATAAATCTGTCATTGCGGAGATAGTGCATGGTAGAATTTTTTAAAGGAAAAGAAATAAAGATAATATATTCCAGTTATTACAAAAACAACGACGCAAAGAGACCAAATAATGATTACATTATATTGTCATTTATCCTTGTACTGTATTTGCTAAGAGATCATGTTAAAACAATACCGGCTATCTTGGCAGAGCTGCAACGTTACAGTACTGTACTTACTGTACCTAACACGAAGAGAGCTTACTGACTTTAGTTAATTACTGTATAAATAATATTAATTAAATAATTGATCGATGTATCTGTGAGAAAGTGTTGCTGACAGTCACATTGATGCAAATGTCCTAGTGATAGCGTTCTAACATAGACCAACGTTTCTTGTTTTTTTTTTCAAAACAAGAAACGTTGTCTAAGTCATCAGACTACTAGTTTGACTAGTGCTTCAGTAGTTACATGTTAGCTAACTGAAGTTTTTGTTTCAACTGTAGCTTTCATTTTCACATACAGGGAAAATGGCTTACATAGTCCCAAGTAAGGCGATCACTGTGTCATAGTGACCGTTATCCTAGTGACAGCTCCAGATTATTGTCTAAACAATGTGTAAACTTGAATCTTCAAACTAAACCTTAGGCATAGTCTCTTCACTCCTACAGTGTGTATTTCCATTGTGGATCCTTACCTCCAACGCGTGGCAGGAGTGGCAGAGGTGAAGCCAAAGTTATCCTGAGACATAACGCCAGCACGCTAGGACATGGTCACCACAGGACACCAGCAGCAGGGGGTTATGCGGTCACGGCGAACCCTGAGTAGGGAGAAAGATCCTGGGCAGGCCATGGGCATGGAGGCAGCATGTTGGTTGGCCCCTGGTGCACTCCGCAGATTGATTGAGTTGCCCTCACCTCCACTCTCCCGACACCAGCTCAAGAGACTGGAAGAGCACAGGTACTGGTTGCTTGAACCTATCCCTTTGTTTCATAGGCTCATAGTGACCCCTTGAAATTTGCAAATGTGTAAAATGTTGACTGAATGCTTACTGCATATGAGGGGTTGATCATATGGGACCAATATGACATCACTTGCTAGTATGCAAGTTATTATTTAATTATTAACCTCTTAGACAACATGATGACTACAGAATGTGGGAAATAATTGCTCATCACCTACTGTATGTCTTGTCCGTCTCAGATACAGCAGTGCTGGTCGTTCTCTGCTGGAGCCCTTGATGCAGAGATACTGGGAGTGGCTGGTGGGACGTGTTCCTGCCTGGATAGCCCCCAACCTCATCACCATTGTAGGCCTTGCCACAAATGTGTTTACCACCCTGGTGCTTGTCTACTACTGCCCTACTGCTACTGAACAGGTAATGCCGGGTGCACGCTACACGATTTCAGGCCGATTTTGACCCGATTTGGTCGTGACTTACGCATTTTCAGCGTCAGGACAGAACGTGGCTCGTTGGGAGCGACAACAGGCGTTGTTACTCTGTCTAGTGTGACATATTCTAAGATAGGCTAGGAGCCGTCTGCAACGCCTCACGACATCCCGATGGAAAGACTAGCATATTAGACATTTTTACACTTTTCTCGCCTAGTTTCTTTCTCCCCTACGACGTGTTCCGACATATTCCTCCACGTTAACCGATAGGATGGCAGGATGCTCTCTGGCGGATTCTGTAAATATGGCGAAGAAAAGGACAAATGCTACTGCAGCTTTCAAATGGACACACGAAACAGAAGAGCACTTGTTGAACAATGACAACTATACCATGCTAGCTAATAGGCCTTGTGTAGCCATTATTGACAAATGCTTGACCGGGACCTCGAACTGTGAACTCGCAGCTATGATTTGCAACTTCTTGACCCCTCTTCCCCGACCACACATGATCTCTCGCCAGGTCGTCATAGTATTCCTCCAATTGATAGGTTTTGAATTGGCAAAGGTTCAGAGGATCCCGTCCAGTAAAATTTATATCAATAAACACTAGGGGTGGAACAGTTCCTAAACCTAGACTGAAGCTGTACATGCTGTCCATGTCCATATTAAAGTCCATGGTCTTGTGCACCCCATCCCCCATCCCACTGCAGGTGCAGCCTCTTTAGCTCTCATTACTCATTACACACTACAACCGCAGATCCTTTCTAAAGAGTTGCATCAAAACAACACCAAGTGACGTATTGCATACTACATCCCGTTCAGCTCTGAACAATTACTTTAGTGCAAAGCAAGCATTGTCATTCTACTGCTAATGTAAGTTAAGGTACTGTAGTAGCCTAATTCTCTACTTCTCTTCATTTAGGCCCCTCTGTGGGCCTACTTGCTATGTGCAATAGGCCTGTTTATCTATCAGTCATTGGATGCCATTGATGGGAAGCAGGCAAGACGGACCAATAGCAGCTCTCCACTAGGAGAGCTGTTTGACCATGGCTGTGACTCTCTCTCCACAGGTAGTGTGTTTGTTCGTTCGTGTGTGTGTGTGTTCGTGTTCAGCTTTTTATTATTGCACATTATCATTTCCTCTGTGTGTGTTTTCGTAACACTGTGATGCAGAAGTTTTTTTTCTTTCTCTTCACCCCAGTATTTGTAGTATTGGGCACCAGTATAGCAGTGCAGCTGGGCACCAACCCTGACTGGATGTTTTTCTGCTGCTTTGCTGGCATGTTCATGTTCTACTGTGCCCACTGGCAGACCTATGTGTCAGGGACTCTACGCTTTGGCATGTAAGTAAAGTTTTGACTGAATTACTTCTATAGTTTATCGCTTGTGTTTATGCCTAATTTCCCTGTCTGGATATCAAGAACATGTAAAAGCTCATTCTCTCATGAATGTTTTCATCTCCTAATCCATTAGGCTTTAGCAATTATGTGAGATTTCCAGATTAAGTTATCATGTATTTATTTTTTGGATATTATAATTATGGTCAAGCCAGATTAGTCATGGATAGATTCAGACATTGGATAACAAGTGAATGCACTCTACTCATCCAAGTAGTTAATGCCATTTAACTGTCCTGATTAGAGATCTAGAATGAAAAGCAGCAGATGTCAAACAAAGTATTTAGTTAGAACTGCTGTTCCAGGGTTATTGTGTGCTAACTATAATGCATCCACTTTTTCTTCCACTAATCTTTATTGTAAATCCCTGTGATTTTTTTTTTCTTCCCCTCATGCTCAGCATTGATGTGACTGAAGTACAAATCTTCATTATAATTATGTATTTGCTGGCCGCCGTGGGAGGATCCGCTTTTTGGCAGTCACTGGTAATTTCGATAGGCTTAGATTCTAACAAGTTTCCAATGACATTAACTGAAGGATAACAAGACTAATAATTAATGCTGCTTTGATGATTTTTATTTTTATTTATTTTACTTTTACTTTAATATCCCAATTTAAAGATTTGTATTACAATTTTCTACGTTAATTGCTGAATGGCTGCTTATATCCAACTTTCCCCCCCTTTATTTTTTTTTGTTAACATGCAATCATCCGGGTTGTATATTGTAGTGGATTAATTATAATATTTTCTTCACAGATTCCTATTCTAAATATTCAGATGAAAATCGTTCCTGCCATCTGCACATTTTTAGGTGCCATCTTTTCCTGCACCAATTACTTCAGAGTTATTTTTACTGGAGGTGTAGGCAAAAATGGATCTACAATAGCAGTAAGTGTGTGTGTGTGTGTGTGTGTGTGTGCTGATTCACCCCACAACCCCATGATAGTGTCATAATCCTGTTGTGGTCGTAATAAAAAAAGTACATCACAAAATATACCAAAATACATTAAGAAAATTATTTTGACCCAGAAATGAATGTGCTTTTCTCTCCCCAGGGAACCAGTGTCCTATCACCCGTATTACACATTGGCTCCGTTATAATATTGGCTGTAATGATATACAAGAAATCTGCTGTCCAGCTCTTTGAGAAACACCCTTGTCTGTATATACTGGCCTTTGGATTTGTATCAGCAAAAATCACCAATAAATTAGTTGTAAGTCAAACATGCCTTCCATACCACAGTGTATATAATTTATGCACAGCAAAAAGAAATTATAATGCTATAACTTGTCTGTTCTCAGGTAGCACACATGACAAAAAGTGAGATGCACCTACATGACTTAGCCTTCCTGGGACCAGGGCTACTATTTCTAGATCAGTATTTCAACAGTTTTATTGATGAGTACTTGGTGTTATGGATTGCACTGGTAAGTAAACATATTCACTTTGAAGGTACACAGTTTAAGCTTAATTGTGCTATAGTTCTCTAGATTACACTTTTGCCGTTTGAGACAATTTTTTAAAGGGGGAGATAAATATGATTTTAAAATGGACAATTAAAAATGACATCAAATTACTGTAACCAATGTTGATATTTTTGCACCCTGCAGGCTATTTCTTTCTTTGACTTGGTACGTTACTGTGTAAGTGTTTGCAACCAAATTGCGTCCCATCTTCACATCTTTGTCTTCAAAATCAAGCCTTCATCTCCCTCAGTACTTCAGTGAAGTTACGCACGCCATTACTGATTCTGTTCTTCTAAGTAGCAGTTGTTCAAAATGTTCTTTTTGGGGTAATTTTCTATGTAAAGAACCCAGGATGATGTTGTATCATCACATATACATAGGCTTTTGCCGAGTGAATGTGAGGACGAATAATGTAATACTTGACTTGACTTTTTCTTTGCCAGGGTCACCTTCTGGCCATCATAATTTTTAGCTAATATGCTTAAAATGGGAGTAGTGTTGAACAGACTGGGTTTGAAAATGCAGTATCGGCGCTCTTTAGGTCTGTTATAAATAACTTGCTTTAACATTGTTACAAGAAAAAGCTTAAATCACGCTTTTTATTTTTTCCTTACTTTTTGCAATATTTGCATAATACACTTTTTTGCTATCATAAATGTAAAGCGGTTGATGTCTTTACTTTAAAGTTAACGCAGCTTTGAGATGTAAAAAAAAAAAAAAAAAAAGTTTTGTTAGATGTATTTTATCTTGAAAGTAAAATTGATATGTTGTGAATTATTTAACCTCCTAACTACCACTGTACCGCCGGCAGGACAGCAGCACTTTTTGTGTAGGAGGTCGTCCTTAAAGTGTTGAAAGTCAAAGTTATATTATCCAGTACATGAGAGTTAATGTGTGTGGGATAGCCAATTTATGGCCACTAACATGATCAAAAACTGTTATGAGACGTCATATGCAGAATTGGTGGTTTAACTGTCAAGATGTTTTACGTTTAACATTAATGCTACGGGGGGGATATATTATGCACAGTATCCTTTTGTCATTGGCAGAACAACTTTAGAATCTCCTTTTGCATATTGTGCCTGTTTTTATTTTTGTGTCAAACTTGCCCACCCCCAGATACTGTAGTGATTCTTTAGCTTTGATTTGAGATGTTTATATAGACCTAAAATGCCAATTGTTTATTACTGTACATGTATTAAGAGAACTTGTATTGTGTAAACACAAAAAAAAGTCAATCTTGTCATTGGAGGCCTGCTTAACCATGTGCGTGCGTGAGTGTGCATGTGCACACATGTACATGATATCAAGGACAGTGCAGATAAATACTGTGAGTGAAGACGGCCACAGCTAATTTATAAAAGGATTCTATTACACTCAAGGTATTTGAATTATTTTAATGTTTGACAGTTGGTAAATTACTCATTTACATTTAACAGTGTCATTGCAAAGACTAATTTCTACAATGTAAGTGACATTTAAATTAAAAGTCACATTCATTTAAATGTTTATTAAATTTGCATGTGTACTATAACCCTGTACAGTTTGCACCATATACCATATACACTTCCCTTTTATAACCACATACAATGGTATTCATTTTTGTGAAATACACTTGCAGAAGTTATGTATTATGTCAAAACTCATTACCAGCATCATTTTAAGACTAGAAAAAAATTGCCTTAATTTTATTATGTGCAAAAATTAAGTCTAAATTTACTTTAAGTAGGCCTGTTTTCTCATTATTTGTACTCCACTTACTAAGGCTTATGTGTTTGTGTGGTTTCATATTTTGGCTAGACAGTCAAGCTCAGGTATACGGTTTTAACAGGTTACTATGTAAAACAACAAACACTTGACAATCTCATTTACCTACATAAATGTCACCACCTATGTTAAAATGATTTTTGTTACAGGCAAATGCTTTATGATTTTGTTTTGTACATTTGTTAATATTTTTTTTATTTTTTTTGTCTTTTGCAATATAGATTCTCAGTAGACCATTGCTTTGACCAAAGACTAATAAAGCAAC
>JAODUG010008376.1:0-52179 GCA_027564795.1 Aphredoderus sayanus | reverse complement strand
TTAATCTTAATATAAAGAAATAAACTCACTGGAAGAGGTAGCTTCCTTGGCATCCCATTCTCAATTATTTAAAATCAATTTACATCAATCAATCAATTTCCAAAAAAAACAACATACAATTCAGAAAGTTTTACACTAGATTCACAATGGGACATTTGTTTGGTAGTGTACAACTAGATTATACACCTGTATGTACACCTAGATGTGTATTAAATCAACATAATGAAGATATCGACAAATAGAAGCCGTTATCAAGGATAACAAGGCAAAGAATGACTGTTTGATAAGGGGAAATGTTTCCCCACGTTACCTAAATTCCTGAGCACTGACATGATGTGCACTTGTGGATACATGCTCCAAGGGAGTATCCACATTTATGTGTACAGTCACGCTCCAGCTAGCCAAGCATCAAAGAGCAGTGCCTCAAAACTCTCCACTCTCCTTTAGCTCTTAGAGTGAACAGGATCTACATTAATATACACTTAAATACTATAATGGCCTTCCTGACAGCCTATAACCTAAAATACATCTCAACAGGCTGAATGGATAAACTACTGTTAAGCAATTGGACTGTAAGGACACTGTAAGCACCAATTATGTGCAACTTAAGACTAGTGAGAATATTACAACACCTCAACATTCGAACACAACTAAAACATGAAGGAATTTGTGAATGATTTCCTATTCACCACAAACAGCGGTGTAGTCGGGCGAGTGTTGGGGTTATGCATTCATCGTTCAAAGGCCACCTATGATATTAGAAATGATCTGGCCCCAGACATTCGTTATGCTCAAAACAATAAATTACAATGGCACATAAAAACAACCCAACATAGTTGTTGCTAAAAACAGTGACATATGCTACTCACATTCCTGGTCTTATTCTGTTACAGTGAATAACTGTTTATTATAAACAGGCATATATATCTAAGTCTCACAGTGAAAATACAGGGCATGTTACAGTGAGATGGTGATTCAGGTTGTATAGAGAGGGATGTGCTGTAGAAGGTATCACCTATTGCTGTCATTTGGAACATTATTCCCCACATTTTACATTAAGACTACTGTCATTCCAATCATTCACCTCTAAAGTATCTTACATTCACATAGAAAGGATGATTACATTTGCTACATTTATGTAAAAAAAAAAAAAAAAAAAAGAATCTACAAAAAACAGCTATTATTGGGAGGTTTTTCAAAATGTGAAAAATGTACGACACTATTTCAACATTGAACAAAGCTTATACAGGTACAACAAAAATGGCACAAACTCCTTGCCAGAAATGACAGGTGAAAGGAGGCTTGTAACATAAATGGCATCCAGCCTTATCCATGTCAGCACGCAGGCACTGGTGGCAAGATTCTCTGACATCTCCAGCCAGTCTTGTATCGCGACTCAGTGAAATCAGCGGTGGGCAAAACATGCTTTGCAATAGTGTCATGGTTGAGTGTGGCGCACACCACAAAGTTCCCTTTAAGTGACTGACTAAGTCTCCTTTCTATGATGCAATTACAAGAAGGTAAGTGCTTGGCTGAATGATTGATCAGCAAAGAAATCTGGACATTATGTTCTCTGGCGTTAAGAAAAGTATTTTCTTGTAGTGTTCAGATTGCCATAACCGACTGGCTGTGTGTGTGGGGGGAGGGGGAGAGGAAGGTGTGTGTGCTAGTCCTTAACACGAGGTATGTTGTAGGCGTGGTGCACCAGAGGGAGGCCGCGGCTCTGACAGAAGCAGGCTCTGCTACAGGCCTGGACCTGGTCCGAGCTGTCGGACACAAAGGAGTCCCCCTCGTCGGCGTACTCCGACTGTGCCGAGGGCGTGCCACCGTCGGCCCAGTAGCCGTCGGCCACGCCGGCCAGCAGGGTGGGGCAGCTGTGGGACTTCACCAAGTGTCTGCAGGCGGCGGCGGAGGGCGAGGGGGAGGAGCAGGTGCGGGCGTGCAGCAGCGCCGCCTCGCAGCGCTCGCACACGCCCGCCTCCTCCCCGCGCAGCTGGGCGTACGCCCCGCAGTCCAGCCCCGCCCCCGCCCCCTCCCCCTGGCCCCCGCTGCAGGCCTTCACGCCCCTGGCCACCCCCCCGCCGCCCCCGCCGCCGCCCCGCAGCCTCCGCCAGTCCTCCCGGAAGGCGGGGCTGAAGAAGACGTAGAGGACCGGGTTGAGGCACGCTGGCAGCGGGAAGAAGATGAGCGTGACGGAGCGGGCGATCTCGGGGCCCCCGGCCCCGGCGCCCGTCAGCAGCGGGGCGAAGGAGAAGGCGGCCACGGGGCAGAAGAAGATGCAGTTGGTGAAGATGAGCCAGGCCACGTGGCGCAGGGCGCCGGCCTGAGCCGGGTCGGCCAGCTGGGCGCGGCCCAGGCGGCAGTACAGCTGCGTGTAGACGCCGGCCGTCACCAGGTAGGCCAGCGCGTTGAGCAGCACCAGCGCCACGGTGACGCCTGGCGCCGGGCCTTCGCCCCCGGCGAACGGCAGGCACAGCGGCGAGCGGTCGGCGCCCAGGAGCGGCAGGCAGGCCGCCGCCGCCGCCGCCGCCAGCCCCAGGAGCCCCGCCGCCAGGCCGTAGCGCCTCCGCCCGCCGCCGGCCCTCCACCCGCGCAGGACGCCGCCGTGCCTCCGGGGCGGCAGGCCGGCCTTCCCCAGCAGGGCCCGCACGGCCGCGCTGCGCTCCACGGCCGCCAGCGACAGCAGCAGCACCGCCCACTCCGAGGAGAAGACCGCCAGGGCTCCGGTCGCCCGGCAGCCCGCGCCCATCTCCCACCACACGCCGAACCCCGCGAAGGAGCCCCAGGTGGCCAGGTCCAGTGCGGTCAGGACCGCCACATACAGGCCCGTCAGCAGGTTGGCCAGCGCCAGCAGGCCCGTCAGCAGCCGGGCGGGGGAGAGGGAGAGGCTGGCGCCCGCAGCCCGGCGTGTGGGGGCAAACGTGGCGACCAGCACCAGGCTGTTGCAGAGCAGGGCCACCAGGCAGATGAACCACACCATCAGGCGAATCATCCAGTTCCCCAGGAGATGCTCACAAGGCTTGAATGGGCCTGATGACGGGAACAAGGTGGGGGGAATTGAATAATAAGAGGATCCACACAGTTGGCAATACTGTAAGATTGTTATTAGAAACTTTAAAGTAATTCTATATGATTTTCTGCCACTAGATGTCAGGCTCAGCATGCCATTACATTATTATATCTTTACATAGAAAATATTTGTTTGCTGCTCTATTCATGTTTAAAATATTGTATACACCGCCTTTAAGTGTGGCATAATATGTGATAATATGGAATGCTGGTTACCTGGTGAGGGAGAACAATGCATTATCATGGAGATTTGTTCCACATCCTCAACACCTACAAAAAGGGGAATCACAAAGCCAGGAAAATCAAAAAAAGGAAATCAGGAACATTTCAACATCCATCGTTTGGTTCCTAGGGTACTTAAGACACATTAGTTCATAATGAATAAAGGGACAGTATTCTAGCACACATTGAATGCAAAGTTGTAAGATAAAATGGTACGACTTCCTCACCTGTAGATTCCTCTTCCCTGGAGGATCTTATGGTGTCACAGCCAACAAACGCACAGCACTGGTACGCATAGGGGACAGTGATGGACCTGAGGATGGAAATAACATCACTGAGCAAAGGGAACTGTGGTTCCCTTTGCTAACTTTGGTTTCTCCATTTCTAACAAATGTTCCTCATAATTAACAAACCTTCCCAAACACAAAAGTCTTGGAGACTAAACGCCCTCTCACAGTAGTAATATATAATTGTACTTCACAGAAATTATATATAATTTTATAAGGAATAAGCTTTACGTCAAATATATTGTCACGGTGCATTTGAACCCAACTTTAGCTATTCGTTAATACGTCATCATCACAGCCCTTTTCTAATGTGTTCAAATAACAGGGAAAATGCCTCTCACCTGAGTTTGGGTAAGTTTTTAGCTGTCAGCATATTTTTCATCTGCAGGTTCCCTGAGAGTTTCAGTTGATTGAGGGCACTTAACCCAGTTGTTGAAATCACAGTCAGAGAGTTCATACTCAAATCTCTGTAAAGATAAATATGTTAATGTGTATATTTCACTTATGCAGGTATTTGCCAGTTCATTTTTGATACAACCTGAATACTGTAAAGTTAAATTGCATATTGGTGCCCATAGGTATTCAGTACATTACAAAAAATCATTTTTTGTCGTTAATCAAAACCATAACAAAATTGCAATATTGTTGTTCAGGTGATATGGTATGATGTTATAGTATCATATAGTTTCATCTTTTCCCTTTGCAAATTTCACTGAGTCTGGTGAGTGTAAAATTAATATCATTTTATAATATCATCAAGAGTCAATGCCTTGGTCTTTCTGTGACTTAACATAGGCCCTGCAAAGCTTGTGTGTTTTTAAAGCAAACACTGCATGTCATACTCACAGGTTAGTAAGTGCAGTCAGGGAGAGGAAAGCATCTTTGTGGATGACTCTGATTTCATTTCGGCTCAGGTCACTGTAAAACATACAAAAAACATTGAGGATCAAAGCATATATTTGCTTTTTTATTTTACAATTCACAAAAAAAAACTGGTGTGTACTTGATGCCTGTGTTTGAGTGAGTAGGTTTATATGGTTTACTGACTAACAATATTTCCTCTTTCTTCCTCTTAGCAATGTGTTTATAATATGCAGAAAGCCATTTATCCACTCTGTATTATGCATTCAGAGACATATTCAATCTACTGCACATATTGTTTACCAAGTATTGTTTACAATAATGTACAAACATCCATTGTATTAGCTAGGTGGTTGCTAGCAACATTGCCAATGTTTTCAGATATTGTCTTTGTAAATAGTGGCCAAATGGAAGTGTTTGTTTTAGATGTAAGTTGCCTATTTGCCTTGTACATTAGATTGATATTAACAGGTAAGTACAGCCATTAGCCACACACTTGACCACCTATAGATGGTTACCAGTGTAGATAGTACAGCATTTAAAATGTGTGTATTGAAAGCAAATGATTGAGAAGACTTACAGCAAGCGGAGAGTAGAGAGACCTTGGAAAGTGTCCCTGTCAATTATCTCAATATGATTGTGTTGCAGATTTCTGTTGGATATAGAATGTACACACTGGTTCAGTTTCAACATATTACATAACATATGAATCCAGCTTTTACATCCACCAATGCAGCCATGTTTTCACCTGGGTCTGTCTTTTAGCAGGACATTTCAAAACTATTTCTAATGAACCTGTGAAAGCCAGTTATCAGGGTCCAGGAGTAAAATATTTTGTTACCATTTAGATATACAGTTTCATTTGGCAGAGGCATGCCAATTGCCCTCTAATATTTTGTTAAGCTAAGGCTAGGCTAAGAACATTACAAAAGGTTGGATTATGTTAAAATTACATTTTTGGAATAACATGCCTAATATCAAAACACTTACATCTCCTGTAGTTTGAAACAGCCCTGAAATGAAGGCAGCTCCTCAATGTCATTATAGGACAGGTCTCTGATAAAGTAAAGAATTGGGAGAATTATGGCCCGTATAGCTTGACTCATTTTGCAATTTCGTCACAGTTTTTCTTAAAACTAAATAAAAATTATTAGGAAAGCCTAACTTCATGTATTTAACAATTTGACCATATACAAGTAAATTAATGTTAATAAATGTACACTACACAGAGCAAGCTTTAAACATGTACTGTGTTTAATATATTTAGACTCTACTAGATTAGACTAAGACTACGAATAAGACTGTTAGTCCTATTTTGTGTCACTCAATATCTTACAGAGTTCGAAGCAACTTTAGATCTTCACACATTTGGGTGGGAATGGATGATATCTTTGTTCCTGTTAATGTCCTGAAATAGACAAATTATTATTCAACACTGAAAGTTGACATAAACTAATCTGAAATATAGCAATGATCACTGAGTTGTAGGGTGGATACAGTCTCTGCATTCACTCACAGGCTCTCAAGGCTGTTAGTCCAGGTAAGGATCGGAAAATCCTGCATCATACTGGCTCCCCGCAACATCCTGCAATAGGCATTTAATCGATACAATTATTGTCATGATATAACTAAATATATTTCATTTCAATTACTGTCAACCCCTACCCCAACATATTTATGTATACTGAATAACTTACAGAGAGTGCAGATCTGACAGATTCTGGAAGGCTGATGCACCAACAAAGGAGAGAGGATTGTCATACAGGTGGCTGTAGATGGTGTTAGGGGCATGAGAGGAGAAGTAGAGAATTCAAACGAAAGTCATTTACTATGCGAGAATGGCACCACCTTCTGGACATTTTACTGTGTGTGTTGGAGTGGAAGGCCCACTGAGACAGCTTAGGAGTTTGACCTTACATGGTTCGTAGCAGTGGGTTATTATGAAAGGCTCCTTCAGGTATAGACGCTATATCATTGCTGTGGAAGCCACTGGGGGGGGAATAACATAACATTTAATGGATCAATGGATCAATTTCATAATATTCTAAAAATGGCATTAAGTATGCCTGTTATCAGAAAAATAAATAGACTGGACAAGTCAAAAGTTTATGACGTCATCACTTGCTAGACACCAGGCACCTAGAAAGTTGTGATTCAGTCAGACTTGTCCTTTTCACTCTTGCAACAGCACTGAGAGGCAGGCAAGCAGCAAAAAAGAATGTGAATGGATCATCTATGCCTGAGCATTAATCATTCAAATATACCACACATTGTTCTAAATTTACACATGTAGCCAAAACCCTCAGTTCAGTGTGAAATGTTTGTCTCTTGTCTTTTAACACAGATGAATTACTAGAACTGTTAATAGAAAATATATAGCAACACCAGAGTAGGAAGAATATACTTACAGCTCCTTGAGTTTGGGTAGGGCCTCTATTGCATTAGGAAAAGTCCTGATATTATTAAAGTTGAGATCTCTGAAAAGAAGAAAGGAAAAACAGAAAAAGATGTATACTAATCTTTAGTATTACAGAGCTGATCTGGCAATGTCAAAATCATGTAATAATTCTATATAAAGAGAGTAGTCCATTGATACCTTATTATTATCAATGGCCTATTATCAGTGGAAATCAGTGAATGGCATTCACCTTGAGAGCCACCACACTGATTATCCTTGATGTTGAGCTGTCAGTAAATTATCTTAGTCTTCTAGGTCTAAGAAATGCAACTGTAATTGTAATCCGTAAAGGTTTGTTTTCACATAACGTTCAGGTTTATGCAGCTACAGTATTGGCTTGGCCAGGCCAAGTGTTCAGTTTTGTCAATTTCACACATGGATGGAATAATAGTGGCACAACTACCGCATAACTTATTTTACATTGGTAGAATAGTGGTTGGCCAACCACACTTTTTGTGGGCAGTTTTCTTTTGGAATATCCTAAGCTAAAGAATTTTCAGAACATAAAATCCTAGCCTGTTTAAACATTAAATATCATAAATGGTCATTTAAAATAACTTTAAATATGTTGTATATTAGCATAATCAAAACATTTAAAGTATGCATTGAAACTGAAAACTGTTTAAAACCATTAGAGGAAAAAAAATAACCAAAAGCTAATTGACATGTTTTTGCAGGGTTACATGATTATAAATAATTTAGTTTATTTACTTAATATATACTGTAAAAATGTATATTATATATTAGATCAATCATATACATTTTTGTATTTATTGTAGTACAATTTGCATTTCTACCTATGAATCAGTTTTGGTGGTTCATGAGCCAAAAGGTAAGGCTGCCACATAAATATACGGTGCATGTGCGGCAATGGTCGCAGCAGGAAGGGAACAATGGGAGGGCAGCACTGATAAGCATCATGGACTTTGCTCTATTTATCCTGGAGCAATTAAAGCAGGAAGTGGACACACTGCTATGGAGGTGGGTGGGGAGCTCTCGCTCCAGACAGACATGTAAATACAGACAATGCTCAAGGACTGGGTACTTACAATGTCTCAAGGTTCAGCAGCCCAGTGAAGCAGTTCTCCCCGATCTCCCTTATTCTGTTGTTATGAAGATGCCTGAACAATAAAGAAATATATTTGCATTAAATAGTATACCAAATGGTATAACAGATTTTCTTACTCATAAAAATTTTTATATATATAAAAATATAAATAAATAATAAATGAATACATTCACCCTAAGGCCTGTCCCCTTTTTTGTTAAAACAGGACCACCAATTTGCTCTAGTTAACCTTTCTAGTTAGTGACAGTTTATCTGTGTCACTCACTATATAATTACAGTGAGTGACACAGGTGTGCATCTGCAGATTGTATATTTGCTAAGTCAAGCCCTGCCTTGTGAAATAAGTCAATCTTATTACATCTTCGCATTCCAGTGGAATGCTACAAACCAGCCCAGTGTACTTGCAGTAAAAGAGCACGAGCACCAACCTGCTGGGGTGAAAATCATAGGATATTGCCTAATGACCTGTGACCTGACTTCAACTCCACTATTCACACGTGAAGTGTTGGATGATACTTCATGGTTTGTGTTAAAGACATTTTTGTGTTTATTTTTAAATGCATTTATTGTGTGTACGAAGTGTAAACTATATATTTGTTTCTGCTAAATGTTATTGGTATTTATTGTATTTTTCTGAGATTCTGCAACAAATACATGGTATAGACGATAGACAGACTGTATACCTTATTTGGAGTTACATTACAGCTGCACAATTTCAAATGCTCATTTTAATTAAGAAAAGACATTTCTTATATAATTGATTCTTTACACGGTTTAGTACTCTAGAAACTATTACACCACATTTGTGCATTTGTTTTGTTTATTTTCTCGGGACTTTCCACAAGGAATGTTTGATTCATATTTGAAAAATGTAAAAAACGTCCTGGTCTTCTTTCAGATCATGCCACTTTTTGGGATATTGAAGCAGATAGACTATGATAGGTGCGAGAGAAGAAGGATCAAATATTTGTGAAAATCTGGGTGGGGAAATGAGTAGCTCTCAGCCTTCCTTACACAATTAATGCAGTGAGTAGATGTGTTTTCCCCTCCCTCTCCCTCTAGCTACTCTCTATCTACTCCCCCAGGCTGTTCCTGTAACTAGGAGTGTACTGTTAATCAGCCTGATTAACATGGATATATAAAAGGTGAATGATAGTGCCTTGTGGTTCTACAAAGACTTCTTCAATTGTGCAAGCATTCATGTAATGACACACTGTTTTATAAAAGTTTAGCTTAACTTACAGCACCACCAGACTGGTGAGGTTGGCGAAGGCATTGTCAGGGATGAAAGAGATGTGGTTGAGTGCCAGCGTTAAAGCCTGCAAGTTAGTCTGGTGTCTTAACGGTCCAATCGGAACTTCAGTTAGGTTGTTGTCATCCAACCAGAGGTGCCGTAGCTGCTGGAGCCCTTCAAAACTGTCTTCCGGTACCGTGGTGATATGGTTGGCATCCAGGCGACTGCAGGGCAATGAAAGGACACTTGTTTATTTAAAATGAAATTAAAAAACCAAACAGTTTGGTCAGAAATGCAGCAACAGTATTTACTCCAACCAAACACTTAACCAGCAGGTTTTTAATGTGACAGCTCATCTGGACATTCCTATTTCTCTACTGTCCTATAAAGAACAGCCATTGAAATGCACTGGGCCTCCCTGTGTTATAACATGCAAAATGTGTATTCATATTATTCAGCAGAGAGCCTAAATGTTTTCCTATTTCACAAGCTAGGCAATTATTACCATTTGACCAGATTAGAGTAGACATTTATTGCTGTTTAAAAGGTAACTACTTGGTTTAATTGGCATTTATGACCACGGTTAATCCAGACAGTGATAAAATTGAATAGGACACTCTGCTCAATCTAAATCATAAGCATGGCTACTGCACAAGCCCCTTTAAAAATGTAATTGGTTGCAATTAATTACAAATTACTTCAAACCAATTTGACTTCCTCTTTCATTTCACCTACTTGCGAGTTGCGACCTGCAGTTATGATTCTTCCACTTATAAATACCATATTAATTATATAGCCTAACATAATATTGGGTATGTCATAACTTAGGGCGAGCTCAAACCATAGTCAGATTTAGACTTTATATTTTTAAACAGTGCTTCTTATAGTTAATGTATAAGCATGAATGTTACATGCATTATGAATATGTAACAATTTATAACATCACTGTCTCTCCCCCTCCTTCTCCTTCGCTATTTCCCAAGTGTCTGCGCTGGAAGCAAACATGTGTCTTGATTGACATTTAGCTCTCTGAGGATTTAAGCAAACCCAGCCCTGGCTCTGCCAAAACATATTACTTCAGCTGCAGACCTTAAATCCCTCACAGAGAAAAGACATCTGTTAAAAAAGAAAAGTGGGAAGAAAGGAGGAGAGGGGAAGCAGGGGACAAGAGGGAGGGATATGGAGGGGTGATAATGGCTCAAAGCTGGATTTTCAGCACGTTTTTCCAGCTGGGTCAATTCCACAATTAGTGCCTGTCAGACTCGGAGGCACATAGGCAGGGCAACAGCAACTAATGGAGTCATGGACACAGTTACGGTCCCAATGAGACCAGCATTCATTAATCACAGTAAGACCAGCAAGTGACAAAAATGCAGAGAAGGAAAATGATTTCTAGTATTGCTTTATAAACTTATTAAACATTTATGTATAAGCATATAAATATTAAATTACTTACACATAGCATAAATAAACTAGATTTGTGTCATAACCACAAACCATTGGAAGTTCCTGGAAGCCAATACGCCCACATAATATAAACGCAGAGAATATGAAGGTAAAGAGTAGAGCCATTTTATGAACAAGGGTTCACTGTGTCCCAATGGGTGCTTGTATAACCCAGGGTCTGCGAGTTATTTCCGTACCTCTATAAACACAACAATTCCCTCAACAACTCGAAATTCAGAAGAATATGGTCAACTACACCAAGAAGTGAATTAGCATTAGTGAGTGTGACATGTAGCTGTGAAAAAGCGCCTGTTCAGACATGTTAATGTTACATTCCTATAAATCACTGTTCACACAGTGCTGCGAGTTGACACTTTGACAAAAGGCCGTGATATTTTCATACACAAGATATACTGTGAGACATAAATAATAAAACAAGGTTTAGAAAATGCTGGTCCATAAAGATAAAAAACAACTAAAAATGTCGGTTTCACCCAATCATTCAAAATAAATAATTATGCTTGTGTTTCTGTATATTACATATGAACACTGAAGGAAATTACTTACAGAGACTGCAGAGAATGAAGGTTCCTTAGCGCTGCACTTGGAACAGTCTTTAACTGATTATTCTGGAGCATCCTGAAGAAAAAATAATATTATGCTATTATTAAACAATTTAGACACCTCTTAACATGGTTCCTTGTGAGGACTTAAAGCCAGGGACATATTTAAGACTGGCCATGGTAATGAGCTTCTATTAAACAGAGCGAGTAAACATCTGTGGTGGTATGTAATTATTTACAAATTCGGCAAAGCACAGGTCAGCTCTGATTTGTGTGGTTTCCTTCCGCTGTAGGGTTGTCTGTTTTTACCGCTGTTGGCATATGGTTGTTTGTGATGTGGTTAAGATATAATAAAATACTTATTTTCAACATGCGGGTTGTCAGAGCTTAATGTAAACATTGAAACCAAATTCTGAAAAAACAGATTTAGCATAAAATGCAGTGCTGAAAGAACAATTCACTACTGTATGTTATTTTCAGCTTGGATTAATGGTTGAAGGAGTTTTCGTAGTTCAGTGTTGTAACCAAGTTTACCATAGTCTCACCTGTAGATTTATGGGTCTTTAGTATTTTGGCTCAGCATAGAATTATATGAGTGCACTATGTATTTATTAATCTGCCTGTGTTTGAATAAGACTGATAGGTAGATTTGAATAAGAATGTCAGATATTACAAAACTATTTCTTCTCCAGGATGTTTAAATTATAGATAAGCCACAGTATATTGTACTAAATTGTCTATTTCAGAAGGTATAAAGATAGGTAAACATTTTTGTTCTAAATATATAATTACATAGTTTGTCGGGTGTGATAGTAAATTCTAAAATCACCACAAAAGCTAATATTGGTTATAAGGTAGGGTTGGGGATGCGGTTTGTGTGGGTGCTTACAGGACTTTAAGTTGATGCAGTCCAGAGAACGCTTCAGGGTGGATATATGACAGGTCATTTCCAGCGAGCCGTCTGGGAAAAGCAGTGGAGCAAAAAGAGAAGGGAGAGAGGCAGGAAAATGTATTAAGAAATTTCTTTACAGATATTTAAAAAAAAATACAAGAGATTTATTTTCTGCAAAATCTCATGCTAGCATCCACAGAATAAATATTTATTTACATTTAAGAAATAAGGCATTGCATAGTGTGAGAAGTTCCTCATATCGAAAGCCCCAGTGGATTATGTTCTTGCTATCAGGCAAAAATATGACGCCCAGGGTGTCAAAGACATGTGCCTGTGCCATGGGCTGTTGTCACTTCATCTGACACCCAAGACAGATTAGGACTGGTTCTGGCTATCCCCTTCTGAGCCTGTCAAACATCACGCTCTGCTGTGCTTAATCCTAAGGCTCTTGAAAAACACAGCATTAGGTATATAGAGTACTGTGTAGAGTATGCAAAACACTTGGCCCAGCTCATCAATGCCTCATTAGTTTGAACCAGGTGTGCTGGTGGTGAAATGTATCTGATACAGGAAATGTAGGAGGGAAATATTTTTATATCTCAACACAGGTCAACAACCGGTGGCTTTTCACTGATTGAGGCACTTACATGCACATTTGTATCCTGGTTAAGAGTCTTATCCCCTTCCTTGTCCAAATTCAAGATATTATTGATATGATATGGTTTAACTGAAAATAAATGTATTAGATTTACATTTTGCACGGTACTGCAATACAATATAATCCATATTTATAATTTATCATGTTGGACCAGGATGTGTATAGGAAGTAATGGTGTAAATATGCATGAAGAAAGCTGACTGCAAAGCCTGGCTCCAATATAGGCTACTATGTGGCCTTAGATATTAACAACAGATTTATCACTCTGCAATTTGAGTCGAGACGGGCTGAATTCCCTTGCAACAAGAGCTGCTGGGTGTGAGCCTGAGAACTAAGGCTGTCTGTGTTAGAGGTCCATTGGCCACACTGAGCTGAGTTTGGGCAGGCTTTGGTCAACAGATAATTGGTAACCAAAGCGAACTTGTCCACCAAGACAAGTCCTCCAACAATCCTTGTTGACTACAGATGATATTCCAAAAACACAGAACTGCACAGTGAATGTACAAGGTTAAACTTCTAGTGACCAAAGGACCTCTTTGTAAATTATCACCTGTTTTTATCTGCTGAAATGGGAATTTCATCAGATAAATATATACTGCACTTATAATCTAGGTGTAGCTAGCTGTCATAGTAGCCTACCTACACTTACATAACATATATCTGCAGTGTGGAAATTCTTCAGTGTCCAAAGAAGGTGTTAAAAAATGAATTGTAGGTACTCTGGCAAATTGTATTTATATTAAACAAGACATTCACATTTGAGTGTCATTATCTTTATAAATAAAACAGAGAAAATCTATTGGCATACTAGTGTTAATCTCACTGAAGAGTAAGATATGTTGCTTACAAGAGCTGGTGGCTAAGGGACTGTATAAAATGACTAAATTAATTTAAAACAAAATGCCTGCATCTAATTGATGTACAGTCGATAACAATGATGAACTTTGTACATTTTTTACTAGATATGGAATGACCTAAGCCTACTGCAGAGCAGAGTTAAATGTGACAACAGCCAGTCAAACTGCAGTTCTTGGCTTGCATGTAATAGTACACACCAAATTCCTACAGCTACAGGCAGCAGCAGTGAATACATGTAAGGGAAAACATATTTGGAACCCAGAGGCATGAAAGAGACTTAACTTGCTTTATCCTCCAAAGTTGAGGAAATTGTTGACAAAAATTTGAACATGACGTCAATAATGCAGTGCAACCAAGACTGGAAACAACAAATCTTGTCCACTGCAGTAAAATACCAAAAATACGTTGGCATCCCATATGATAATGTGAATGAAAGCAAATCAAATAATTTGTGCATGTACGTGCAAAGTTTTAGAGAACGTTATAGAACGTTATATGATAAACCACTCAGCGATTGGGCCTATTACATGACTTCACCTGTTAATAAAGCAATCAACCTCAAAACCTTGAATAGTGAAACACATACTGTAAAAAAGGTGTTTTCACAAACGTGCACAGATGATGCACGAACAAATGCAATATTTTGAAAGTGACAAATTAACAGCTGTTTAGTCATTATCAGGATACTGAGAATAGACCCACTTTTCAAACTGGCAGCTTTCTAAAATTCTATATTGTGATAAATATCGGTATCTGAAGAGTCATGGTCAGTGAAAGGCTGGAAATGAGGAAGATTTGCAAATGTACGTTGCACTTACAATTGGGGTGGTTAGCAACTGGCAACTCTTGAAAACTTTCCTATTAGGCTAAATAGTTCGACCAAAGCAAGTATCTCTTTTACAAACATGGCTTGTTGTTTGACTTGAGAAACACTTGTATGGGAACATGAAGTGTCTTCTATGCATTTCCTCATCTTGACTTTTCAAAATATTACATGTTTTCAAATACAAAAACTACATAATTATTTTGGTTCCTCCAGTTTCTATTACAATTTGGTCACAAAGTAAATGCTTTTTCATCCAATGTGATTTACAATAAGCACATTTAAGGATTAAGGAGTGAGAGATAACCGGATATAGATAATTTTAATTGTACAGCATGTACAACCTAGAGTATAATCCCTGTGGACAAGTGTCTGAACCATGAATCATGCATTGCTGTTGTTTCTTTATAAAATTGAAGAAAGGCAGATATGGATACATTTATTTGTTTTTGTATGGTCTCAAGATATGCAATCCAAGGCACTTTCGTTTTAGCTATCCTAGTTTCTAACAGTTGTGTACACGTACCATGTTATCCAAAATCATGCTCATTTCAGAACATAAAGCCATGTCATTTGAGTCTCATGTCAATACACGGCTTAAACAACAGCAAAGTCAAGAAAGTTCAAGCTGAAAGAGGTCAGGGATTATTGCAACTGCAATGTTGTAAATGCTTTGCCAAGATGAACAGGGTCCTGCTGCCCCAGACATTTGCCAGGAAGCATGAAGTGCTGTGGCTCTGTAGCACAAGCTACCGATGACAGCAAAAGTTAGCCTGCTCCAAATACTGTACAAACCATGGCTGCTGACATTTTGCCACCCTCAACATAGCTCCTGATGGCAACATTTTATATATTGCGTTTAACCGCAAATGTCAAATTAGAATTTGAAACACTGACCAATTTTACAGAAAAGTTGTTTCCTCAGCTTGAGTTGGCTGCAGAACAAACCCGATGACAGCTCTCTGGGGTGGATTCCACACTGGCACACATTCGCATCAAACCCCAATCAATGAAACAGATCATATGTCTCCATGGCCTTGCAATTTGTCAAGTGTCTCACGGCAGTTCTTTTGGATACAGTAGGTCTTAAAACTGTAGAAGTCAAGACCACACATTATGGCATGGAAAAGCTTTGACGTCCCTCTACAGTTAACATATTCAAAATAATATCTGGTCTGATGTCTCTTGTATCGTCAGTTATGTTTTTAACATACAGCATGATCAGTGTTGATTCAAACAGAGAGGGATGAAATATAGAGAATAACATGCTAGCTCTCCTTTTGCCTTTCTTCAAGCAGTCTTGTTGGAGGAAGAATGTGCTATGTCTTCAGTAAGACACCAGTCCCCAAAGCCTTTCCTTTTCCACAAGCATAGGCCTATAGAGATGTAACGGTATATCTAATTTAAAAAAGTTTGACAATATCTATCAGGATATTACTTGGTTATATGGTTACAAAATAGTCTATTTATGTTTAATGTACCTACATGTTACTACACGAACGGGACAGAAATTCTAGAGCACGTATTTTACCCGGAAAGTGCTGGCAGTGCACCAGTTATTGTCAATCAGGTCAGGCTAGTTGACTTAGCCTGGTAGCCGGATAAGTCAAGCTTAATGCACAATGATTTGTGTCAAATTGTATGTTGACATTGATCAACTGGAGTGTACACACTCCAAGAATTTAATTTACAACAGCATCACTCAAAAGTGTCGATAAGTGGAGTGAGGCAAAACCAGACTGGAAGGCAAGTCCTTCTCCACACCGTAAAATTACTTCTATATAAAGTAGGGTACGGGTAAACTACCATTCTCAGTCAAAAATACAAAATTAAAGCAAATGGTCAAATTGCTTGAATCCCTCTAATGGCTTTATGTGTGTATTTTAGCCACTCCGTTGTGCATGCCCTGTATACTAGGTCAAGCTGCAGTTCAGAAAATATCAACCGGTCACAGTCTTACAGTGCAGCATTAATGGAATTTGTTGGTTTTCTTACTGACAATAACTGTTAACTGTTACATTATACATTATGGCCAATGTTTATACAAATAAAAAATGCTAATTTATTATTGAATAAAAAGGAAAAAAATAATTCTGTGAAATATCATTATCATAGACTTTTTACCATGGCAGTCTCTAACCATGACTTTTTGGTATTGTTACATCCATAGCATATACACCAGGCCTGTACTGTACTTAAACAGCACTTATCCACACAAAACAATTTATCGCACCAAACATTGATAACATTAAATAAAATGATAAATGATAAATGATAAATTATTTTTTTGTTTGTTTTTCTATCTAACAGCATTTTAAGTTTGCAAAACATTGGCCAATGAGTATTACTGAGTATATAACTTTATTTGTATACTGTGGAACTATATCTTCCATTGTATGCAAACTAGATACCACATGGCCCACGTCTCTTATGGATGTGGATAACACTGTAAAACAATATCCTGCCACTACCAGTCCGAATGAGCTTCCAACAGCCAATACCCTTGTGTCTAATGAATTGTGACTTCTTATTAGAACAAATATGCTATCATCTCAAAAGCAGTTTGCCATGTACTACCATCATGTGTAATCTAATGTGTTGTAATGCTTACAGACTGCCCCCCCCCTTTCTAACCTTTCCGGTTGCATTTGCGTATGCCACTCTCTTTCCTTACAGTCAATAATCTACGTTCTTCTGCCCCAAAGCCTCCTACATTGTTGCAATGCTAAAGCTAAACATGCCTCCACTAAAGTTTAGACAGGCCTGGAGTTTTGTTCTCTGGGAAAAGGTTAAACAAGCACTTTCATGAACTACAATATGTCAGTCAAAGGCTTTTCTTTATAGTAATTTAAATTACATGGCACATGACTTCAGCTGATAATGTCCTAGAACAGCATGTAACCTTATGTACAATGTTTAGCATATACAGTATGATCTTAAAATGTTACTCCCCAAGGGCCCCTGGCCTGGTGGCAGCAGGTAACATTGAGTGGTGCAAAAAAGAATATCAGCTCTGCTGTCATGGAAACCATTGTTTTGTCTTCTTCCTTCCTGCCCAGCATTCCTCCACACAATGCGTTGAAAAGTAAATTGCCATTCAACAAAGCAGATTGTAGTGGTGTTTGGAAAGGTAGGGGTGAAGACTAGCCTGGCTGAAAGATGCACAGAGCACTGAAAAAACATGCCCACAAAGGCAAGTGGAACTGCCTGGAATCACAGCCGTATGTTCACTTGCTGGTCATTTTGCATTCTCATGGTTGCATGTTACCTGATACCAGGTAGACAGATTTTATCGCCAACTTCCAGCCCTGAGCCAGACAGAGGGGTATTTAAAGAGTACAAAAATAACAAACACCCACTAAGATTAGATATGGCCACTGAGCAAAGTTCCATTGCTGACAAGTGTCACCCAAGTAATCCCATAAAAATGTGCAAAAACTTAAATTAAATATATACAAAAACAAACATAAACGTTGCTGACAACACATTGCTTTGATTGATGCTGTATAGTTCTTTAACAATCATACAGTACATGCTCAATTAAAGAAACCTGCATTATTTTAATGCCTGTTATGCCAAAGGGCACAGCCCCTCAAATTCAAATGAGTCACAAGGCAGACTTTGAACATTTAGACTAGTTCTTGTTAAATTTAATCTGTGTAGTGGCCCATCCCAAGAACACAAAATTAACAAGAGGTAAATATACTTACAGTTCTTCCAGATAGGGGAAGTTTTTGAATACATATGGCGGAAGTTCAGTTATGTTGTTCATGCTGACGTCACTGTGGAAATATCAAATATCAACAATTAGCCTAAAAGCAATAGAATAGATACTGTATATTTTCTCCTCCCTAAATAGCACAAAACACCATATACCTGTACGTACTGTATGAGAGAATAACTTAAATAAAGTGAAAGGATTGTCAATTTAATTAAATTCACCAATATATACAGTAGTGTAACATAACTGGATCAGTTGTGTCACCATTGTCCAGTGACATAATTTAGAGTAACTTAAAAATTTCACAAATTCCTCTTATTTGGCTCGAAAAGTCAATTGAGTTCTCAAACATCAAGCAAATACAGGCATGTAGCAGCATGAAAAATATTCACACATTACTTGATTTGCCTCTCTGCGTTGTTAATATAATATACACTGTCAGTCTCAATGTAGCCTATTTAGGAAATACCTAAATACAGTGAAATATTGATATAGCGTTAGGTGTATTCAAAGTTATACATCTACAGGTACTTGAAGACATCTACAGTCAAAAGCAATAGATTCTGCTTTGCTCATCTTGATTAAAAATCAACTATCTTGCTTCAAAGAGAAGCCCGTAGACACCAGATGCAGAAAGATGGCACACAATAAGAACCAAGAAAACAAAATGTCATTCACAAATGAAGAGAGCCCTCCCTGTTCGCAAACCAACTGGCTGCTAAGATTTCATCGGCAGATCTCTCAAGAACTTTGTGTGTGGGCCTCCGAATCCTCAAAGGATCATATTGCTTCCCTCTGCAGTGATTCTCTACACAAACGCATGCCCACACATGCATGCACACGTCAGCCGCAAAGAACAACAAAACAAAAAATAAGAAAAAACGGTGGACCCCAGCAAAAGCCCTCATTGTCTCCACCACATTTAAACGGCAGGTAAACTAGTGTATTCAAACGGCTCATGTGAAAGAGCCTCCGTGAAGATTCAACCACCCCTTATCTCATTTCTTTCCCTGCCAACCCCTTCAGTAGTGATCTGCAGCCACTACCGTGGATCAGCCACCGCCGGTGGTCACATGGAGTCATCATTACCCACATCCTTAAACCATCTCCCAGAGACTGTTGACTGGCTGGAAACCACATAGGCCTGGGGAAAAACAGAAGGGCTACATGCTTCTGTCACACTGCCTCTGCTTCTGGCTGCTTAACTCATCAAGGTCCTGGCCTGTCCCTGTTAAGATGGATTGAGGGTGATGCTAACAAATGCAGCTGTGATACATATTTCTAATTACTTGTACAAGCAGGTATAAATACATTTCCATTCCATGTGTTTTTCTAATACATTCCAGCAAAACGTTGGCTGTCCCAAATTGGAAAAAAGCTTTCAGCATATCAGAGGATGCAGAAATGTGAACATATTATTACATTTTAAACTATACTACTACTACTTCTACTACTACTACTAGTATATGATATTAGCCTATGTGCTCATTTAAAATACCTCAGTCCTGATGACCTTTTGATTACTGAGAATGTTACGACACTACATATCTAATGCCAAGATTACAGCTAAAATCATCTATATCCATACAGTTTCTTAAAGGCACTATGGGCCCAGATACTACCAAATGCGTACTTAATGTCATCTTTTGTGAACATATCTCCAAGGGCGTGGGAAGTAGGGCTGCGGAGGGCGCTGCAGCACCCCCTGTTGGAAAGGGCAGACATGATGACTGCCCTTTCCAACATTGCAGCACTCTCTGGCAGACACGAAGAAATAAACATTGGCTATGTATATATGTTTTACTATGTTTCATTAATTGATTAAAATGTTTATTTATTAAATAAATAATACAAATAAATACCAAACATAGACTACGTTTATTTATTGCATCTACAATGTTGTGTGTTGACATACTTGTAGCAAACAGGCGTGCAATGGCACAATTAGGCTGCGCTAAATCGAACTTTTGAATTCTTTATTCAATCAAAATAGCTAAACTTATATGATCAGAAACAACATCTGAGAGACAGTAGTAGCCTTCCTGCCATATCTCAGAAAATACTAACACACCTTACACTTGTGCTTGTGCATGTTCACGGATACAATGTTGAACAGTTGCATATACATAACATGATGAAAAGTTTCATCTGTGTGAATCCCAATCGCAAGAACACTTTTGCAGTAGGCTATCAGCATAAGGTAAGAACACTGTCATGCACTGCCATCGTACAGTAGGCCAAAATGCACAGTAGCCTATAAGTATATTAGTGTATTGAACGTTTGATCTAATGCCCTTGTTGTCTTGAATAACTATGTCAGTGTTCGAGTCTCTTATCATAAAAACATTTAATAAATCTGGATTTCATAACAGACAGTATTCTGTTTGTGTACACTACTGTGTGTAGGGCTGTGGTTGCTATCATTGTCTGCTTCGCAAGGAAATAACCAAGATCACTGTTTTATCATCAACGGAGTGATGATAAAACAGTTTTCCAGTTTTAGCTGGAAAGTATTAACAGAAGCCACATTGGAGTTTGACATTGGGGGAGACCGAATTGAGACATTTGCTTAACATCTCCCCATGTTAAGCTTTAGAACAAAGGAAAATGTACAAGTATGCATATAAAACCTGCAAGTCTGACAGTCAATATCCTCAGTTTACAGGGGGTGTCGGCCTATTTTTCGCTTATCGAAGCCAAAAACTACAGCAATATACTGGTGCACTTCTGTAAAAAGAATTTAAAAGCAGGATAATTTCAAGCTTCAAGTAAAATATATTGACAGTCAATAATTTACTTAGCCTGCTGTGCAAGAACATTGTATGCTGTAGTATGTATGTATTGTGGGGTGTAGGTTGGTCTGGTGGTCTGAATGTTTGAGTCCCAGCCAGAAGGCTCTGGGTTCAAGCCCCAGAGCCAGACCACCTGCAAGCATCCTAACCCCAATTGGATAAAAGTGTCTGCCAAATGCCGTAAAAATTTAAATGTAAAACATTTAGTAGTCAATGTATGTCATTCACCTGTGAGCATTCGCTCGATTTAGGCCTACTCCACTTACCAATTAACGGTCGCTGTCAAAAGCATATTGTAGGAAATAGTTTACTTGAAATCGCTATAAACATGCGGGTGGCGATAAAGTTATGTATTTGCTTGGAAGTTGGAAGGGAGAAAGATGCAATCTGGAAAGCTGTAGACCTACGAGGCGCAGATACATTAACAGTAGGTACTAGAAAGCCCACCATGTTTAATATTAAGTCAGTCACGCATTATGAGTTTGTTCTACTCTGATAAATGTTTATGAGTGGAGCTGCAGTCTTCCGAGCCAGTGGCATGAAGTTCTGTTTCAATTTATGTCTGTCATGGTTGATACTAATGATAGTAAGACAGCGGCATTTCTATCAACAGTTTCCACCACTCATATTACTATTGTTTATTTCTGTGCCGGGATTCTCACGATTTCAAAATGGGGGCCAGGTCCTGAAAAATAGTCTATAGGCCTATTTGTAAAACATGCGTCCCCCAATCTCCCCATTTCTGACACCCTTGATTAACAGGGTCTAAATAAACGACATGGGAAAATTATGTCGGTTAATGGTTCTGCATTTCGGTTTCGATAACTTAATCGTCCAGCCCTACTGATAACCATGATAATTTTGGTTACTTTCATCGTGATATGAAATTTTCATACCATTTCACCTCTAACCACACAATAGCCTTACAATAATGTTGCATACAATGCACACACAATTCACACCTCCAGCAAAGAGCAGTATGAAGCCCATGGCACATAGTCTCAGCCTCTTATGTCCATTAGCACTACGTAACATAATCAACCCTGTGCTGACATCTCATACCCATGTACGCTCGACAGCACTTTCAGGAATGGGTACTGTTGATTTTCATTGGCTGTTAGCATTGTCACTCTCAAGTCTGTAGCCGTAATTCCGGTGCTATATATACAAAGTTCTGTTTTCCCATTGATTTTAAGCAGTAACCATATTCTGCTTATTTAAAATATTTACAAGACATGCAAACAGTTCATCAAAATACCTCTTCTGTCCAAGTATGCAGGTCTTGACGCAGTTAACCGGCGCTGTGTCAAATACGTTACGTTAATAGGCTGGCTCTGCAAAACTATGTCTGACATGACTCCTAGGGCAGTGTGTAGCCTATTTTCACCAGCTTTTGCAAGACGGTTACTTTACTTAACGTTATCGTAGGTCTGCCTGTGTTCGCAGAGTAGTCCTATAATACATCCATGGAACAGATTTATGTTTTACATACACTTACGTGGCGGACTGGGTATGGTCATGTGTTTAGTAACCTGGGCATGTACAGTTCAGTGACGTTATATATAGTCACCTGTATGGATGCAGCTAGTTTTGATTACGTGTGGCAGCGTGGTTAAATACGACTTTTTTGCCATGTAAATAAATATACGTCTATGCTAATGTAGATGTGGTCTTAATGCCCCCCCTACTCCCCAGCCCCTCACTCAAATCCTTGACTACGTTTTTACATTTTTCAAAATTGTCAGGCTCAGAACTGGGGTGAAGATACACTTTAAGGTAAAATGGCTAAAATTAAACGTAAACTGCCCTATCAAGGCCGCAACAGATAATCAAGGGTTTTTTGCATCAATTCAGAAGAGAACGAGCGAATGCAGTAGTAGAGTGCAAACAGACCAGTTAGTGCTGTGCAAACATGTGGGTGTGAACAGACTGGGAATATGTTGTAGGTGTACATGAAGGAGAAGGAAGTGTAGGAGCCAGACAGGGCGAGAAGTAAACATTCTCCCATTCACAAGTCATATTTGTGAGCAGGAACCACTGACTGGCTCCTTTCACCTCTACTGACTACAAACAAAAGCATCATTCACTCAAAGATGGATTGAGGGGGCACAAATGGTGAACGAGCAAGTTCAACTAGGGGTGTAAGATCCCTGACTCAAGCTCCCCCTTTTTCATTTAGTTCCGTCTTGTACTAACTGAAATCATTAAAAAACATTTAACTGAGCCTTCCCACTGCATAGCTATACTGTATAACACACAGGCGTGTATAGAAACCATACGATGCAAGTAGGTAACCATCGTATTTTACAAGGGTGTATTTGTTTTGCAATAGCATTGACTGGCCTCATTTTTCTCCAGTGGCATTTGTTTCTTTAGAGATTACGATTGCCATTATTTTGGCCCATAGCAAGAGTCAAACCTCAATGGACTGAAGCTATTCAACTGCAACCATGACCATGTGATTTATTATAGACTGTCTTTGAGTAGAATGTTTGTCAAAATACTCTTTCTACAGTAAAAGCGTGGATAGAGATATAAATAATAGTAGATGGAGGTGCAGCTTGAAATAAACAGCCTGAAAGTCAACTTTCCAATAAATAATTTCCTGACCTCTGGGGATAGTAAAGTCTGAAGACAACCTGTGGCCACTGGCTGCATTTAACCTGTCTGTTTCAGTCATTATCTGTATTTGCCCATGTGTTTATATTTCCACCCCTTTCACCTGATTTAAGAAGGAAAGGTTTCTACATCTCCCTGGCGTATTGCTTGACCTATAACCATTAACCATTGAAACGTAAGAATTGCTATTGCTGTAACATACTTTCTTAATTTTTAAACTAAGAACTATTTATCTGTCACTCATGGACACATTATCTGTGCATTAGCCTAGCGCTGAGAGAAAAAATATGTTCTGCAGCTGCAGTGTGTTTCACTAATCCATCATGATCCCTGGGCCCAGTGTTCAAGATACAAAAGACAGAGGGAGTGGAAGAGGACAACTTAAGTTCAAGAGAACAAACAAGAGATATAGAGAAAAACAGGCAGACAGAGAGAGAGAGAGAGAGAGAGAAAGAAAAAGAAAGAAAAGAGAATCAACATTTCACATTTTCAGGATTTTAACTGGTTATGTTACATAGTTACGTGTTAATAGCAGTATACCCGTGCAAGGATTGACTGCATGAAGTACTAGCTTATGTGTGCTATAAAAAATCTCCTCCAATTTAGTTTTAAGCCCAGTGGACAATGTAAGATGGGATGCAAGACAGGAATGATAGTATGAAAAAGGTGTTTCATGCAATGAGCAGAAGAACTAATAGCGTGACATGTCTTGACAGACTATATGACAGCACTTCCTCTGTTTTCTTTACCTAACAGCATTCTTAACAATTGTGGGTTTTTGAGGGATAAACACTGGAACAAGCTTGAGAACTCTAGCAAGGCCTAAAATCAGGAAGGGTCCCTGAAAACATCAAGCAAAAGAATAACAAGCACTGTGTGAAAAAATATTAGTGTAGAAATAGCCAAACAATAATTAAAATGTTTGCAAAGTGAGCACACACGCAAAACCTGCCACAATCTGCTACTTTGACACTGGCAGGCTGTCCCTGGGTTTATTATTAACCTGTAAATTGGGAAACATTTGGGCCTAACTCAGGGTTTATTACCTATGAAGACCATGGTGCCCATGATTCCATAGTTATAGAATAATTATTAACCATATAAAAGTCCTAGCCTCTCATTTCTAAAGAGAAGTGCTCATGCTCAAACTGTTGGAATTTTAATAATATAGGAATCCATAGGTTTAATATTTACAGTGTAACAAAGTGTAGCAACCTATGGGTTGCTTTAGGAGGCTGTTTTAAGTACAGACTGGCACTTCAAGTGTTTAAATAAGGGACACTGTAGTGTTGAATGGGAGGACTATGTAATACATTGTTAGTTAATTGACTTGTACTGTTGTAAAAACTGAGGGCCAAGAATCTTAGACTAATAAACAAATGAAGTGCATTTCTTCTGGCGGTATAGGCGCAAATACTGCCCCGGTGATTAAGTGTCCCCCGTTTATGTGATGTAAACGCCATCCCTAGAGGCCTCGTCAGAAAAAACAAACCTGCACACTACTGTTCTGCAAAATATACTTACAGATAGTAGGTGAAAGCACTTAAACCTGCTGGAATAGTCGTCAGTCCTTTCCCGGAGCAGTCTGTACCCCCATCTTCATCGCAGCTGCATGAGGGCGAACAAACAGCAGGAGTCGATTGCCCTTGACCAGTGGCCCCAAAACGAAGGAAATAACACCAAAAAAATATCCAAATAACAACGAAACGCATTTTCCCGTCGCTTCAGGTGCATGGGGTAAAGACCTTTACAGAAAAGCTATTCCAGACGTCGACTTTTCATGTGGTTACTCGGTTGAAATGAAACCTTCCAATTGTTTAGCAAAATAAAACATTCACAATCGCCGCACGCCTTGGTTTCGGATCCACTTCTATACCATCTACGACACTGTCTTCGTGGGACAGCGAAGTACGTTGTTTAGGAACATTTCTCAATGTGTCGTAAGTCCATGAAAATAAGTAGCACCACTGGCGACAGGAACTGCAGCCTACCTTGCGTGTTTTTTTCGTTTTCGTTGTCCCATTAAATAACTAAACTAAACGTGTATTATTGCTAGAAGTCGTCAAATACTATACGGCGTGCAAATCGCGTAACCACGAAACACCCTTTTGCGTTTTTGTACTAGTTTGGTTTCCTGTATCACCGTCAGCTTTCAGCCATTCCTCACGTTCCCCTCCTATGCTCCCGACATCAACAGCATGCTTCTTGCTCTGCAGGCACCCTACAGGACAACCTGCCGCACTAGGCCCGGCTTGTGCAATAGCAACCTGAACTACAACGTCACTTGGCCAGATTAATGCAAAGCAAATGCTTGCATTGGAATGCATTTTTATAACTTTCAAGGACGTTGCTTAATCATAAAACGGTAAATACAGCACACGAAATAAATAGTAATGTACAGCATAAAATAAGTAAAATCTATCTATTTGAGTTAAGCTTGGTGTGTGTCCCTTGGGTGCTGTTGTCCTTTTCCACAATGCAGCCAACCAGGCTGACTGCTGTTGTAGATTGTGAAGGCTATGCACATGCAATTCTTGGACCTCTCCAAAACCATGACGATATATGAAATTGTATATAATACGTTATAATATAATAATGTTATACTGACACACAATTACAATATGTGTAGGCCTATATGGCCAGAAACCTTTAATAGTCGTGTTGTCTGCAGGTGTACTGCAGACTATTGATATATTTACTTTATTTTGTGAACCATAACAAAAAACGAACAGCTGCTAATGACTATGGAACAGCCACTTCCAGAGAGATAGTAGCCCGGATGGTTCTATACTAAAAACTGCATTTTAAATCACTTTAATTACTTGTCTTTCCCTGGCATGGTTCAGATGAATGGTGTGTGCCAATGAAGACATGGGTTTCTTTGTTATAACTAACATATTATATATTGTATACAATAAAAGTATTGTATGTGCAATGACTCAATTTAATCCTAAAAATCCTAGAATTTCCCGAAGAAATCCAGATAGGCCTTTGCTGCCTTGTGCTGCTTTTTCTTTTGTCTTTTCCCGGCTGTATCTCGTTTCACATTCATCCAAACAATCTGAAGCATTTTCAACATAACCTTTGAGGATAAACCAATGGCTAAATGCATTAAACAGATAACATTTAATCCAATTGCATAAATTACCATTAAGACAGTGGGTTTTGACCCACATGCACATAATTTGTAATAACAGTAATACTGTTACAAAAAAACAGAAAGAAATTGAAGATTATTGTATCCCTTTACAAAGACTGGATATTTTCACTCTATGTTGACTTTACTCTAGAGTAACATCTATAACATAGAATAAGTCTAACACTGTTTGGTATATTGACATACTTGAGGCTTTAGTGTAGTTTTTTTCAACCCATTGACATTTGTGTTGTAATGCAATAATAGTATAATAACAATAGTACACAAAGTAATGACCCAGAGTATATGTGCACTACAGCCTATGTTTCAATTGGAGTATTTTACAGCCAAAGCTCTTAGCTTGTTAACATTTACATTTACAGCACTTACAGCATTTACAGCTTTTATCCAAAGTGACTTTTTGTCAATAGTCATTCATACACCATACGCAATGAACATTCTGTTAGGATAATGACAGAAGCATCTCATCAGGGCTTGCTTAGTTATACATTTTACAACATAGGCTATAATCTATTAATAGGCAGCCAACCAGAACAATAGCCACCATACAATTCCCAGAAATAATTGCTAAAGCATAAGTACCAACGCAGTGCCAATATTGTAAGACAGGAGAAAATATGTAATTTTAACCACCAACAGGTGTGTACAAAACCTGTGTATATAAGCGTATATTAGCAGGTTAGGCCAGATGTACCAGGTGGCTAGTCAAATGGATACCCATCAGCTGAAATTTTGAACTATAGCCAGAGACCTATAGTACCACAAAATAATCAACATTTTTGTAAAAGAAAAGTTCGGACAGCCATTAGCAGCAGCTTAATATTTACAAAAGTGCTTGTGCTCTTTCTCAGTGGTGGAGTTCACTGAACACTTTGCTACACCAACGCAGAAGGGACGCTTCTAACGGCAAGGCATAATTCCATTATCTTTGTGCAATATAATTATTTCATAAGTTGATGTCAGTAGGGTTTTATATTGTACCAGTACAGTTTGTGGTGCTATTTACAAACATTTATATAATGCTCATTTATGTAACATGCATTGTTATACAGGTATACATTATAACTCATGCATTTTAAGTTGAATACTATTATTTTCACTTAATCTACAAGTTGTATTGTTGCTCATTCCACATGACTTATTGTCCACAATCTTTGGGTTACATTAGCTGGTTGATTTGCCTGCTGGTCAATTTCCTCTTTGTAAGTTTGTGGAGCATCTTGCAGCCACATACCCTTGGGCATACTGGTTATTACATCAGAGGAAGGCATTTAAGGGTTTCTTTTTTTGTTGTAAAACACTTTTTAAAGTAACATATCACATATATTGTATTATACAATGTATAACTTTAATATCCATTGAGGAAAGAATGTATTGATTCCCAGGAGTGGCAAAGACAAAGGTGGAAAATGTACAACACAACATAGTATTTAGTATTAAATAAAATATTGAGCAGAAGCCTGTGACAGAGTTGCAGTGATTGTCTTATATGAGTCCCAACATGATTGGATGTACAGTATATCACTTTATTATAGGTGCTTCACACACTGGGTTAGGTCGAAATGTGTTTATGATGGTTACGCATGTCTCCAATACAGTACCTCAAAAATGTGTTAATTAATATGATTTTCTTTCACTTAAAAAGCCAATATGTCATCAAAATAGTTATGATGGTCCATTGAAGTTGTAAAGATATAGCTCCCATGGCTGTAATAATACAGTATATTGATTGTGCAGAATGTTTACACCAATCAGTTTAGTTCATGATTCTCCCTGTAAAAATGATTTCTTTTTATCAGTTATTTCCTGTCTCTTTATAGCGTAGTGAACCTAAACTCTTGTAAAGAGAAACACTACCCCACAGTGGTTAGAGCTTCTCAATGCTCCAAACTATTTGTAGCTTTTGTAGTTTTGCCCCTGTATAACAATAAGCAAAAATATATACATTTATAGCAGTTGATCTAAACCTTTGTTGACCCCCCAAACTGCATGTTTAACCTCTGAATACTATACCTCATTAATATTTGTCTAAGATTTGTGCATTCTTAAACATGAACATGTAATTCTTTTGTTCACATTAAAATTTGTGAAATTAGCAGTTATACAGTAGAATATATAGGTTTCATTTAAATGATCACATGAATAAATGCACCAAATACAGTATGTACATTAGTATTGCAAAAATGATATCTCTTTTAAGTGTCTTATGTAGTTTAGGAATAAATATGTATCTGATAAATTACCAGAAATAGCATGTATTTTCCCCATAGAATTTGGTAATCATGGTATTCATTAATGCATAAATTAACTCCATAATTCTGTACTATGGCTGTTGCTTAGAAACTATTTCATGCCTACTGATATTAATATAGGACTTATTGCCAAGGTAACTTTATGCGGGTGTTGCATGAATTGTACTGCATTCGTATTTCCATATTTTCAGTAAGATGTGGCATGACTAGCCCTTCAGTCTTAAAATGAGATCTAAGTATGTTAAAGACCTCCAGTCTTATAGTTCAAAAATATAGGTGAGAATTCCAATATTTCATCTGAAATACCTAGGGTATTCATGTTGTTGATATCTGTCCTATAGCATTTTAATTTATTTCATGACTATGACACAACTATTGTAATGGTTGTGTGACTAAATACTGACTTGTTAGCCAACCAGGGAAAAAGAATGAAGTTCCTTATTCATTAATTGCATGTTGTAGAAAATGTGTTGCCAGACATTTTTGTCTCTGTGTCCTTTTAGCTCAATAAGAAAGCCAAGCCCAAAGGGGGTCAGTGGATGCTAAGGTTAGTACAGACAGCAGTGAGGGAAAGTGGGACCTTAACGCCAGATGACGCTGTCTGTCTGTCCATTGAGAACCGATAAACTTCCATTAGAAGGGGTGGGTATAGGTTCATTATATCACAGTTGGCCTATAGAAGCCGCCAATATAGAATCAGGACACATTTTGAAGAAAAATGACCTAATGAAAACAACTCCTCAGCAGTGTTTCAAGGTAATGAAGCATTTGTCCTTTGCTCAAACAGCATTATGTAAATAACCTCAGGGTGCTGTAATGTGGTTTTGAACCAGTAAGTGAGAGTTGTTGCCAAGTGTCAATGTACTATAGTTGCTCATGACCAATTAGACCAATTGTGCATCATCCACTATTAAGCTGTTGTCATAGAATGTAGAGGCTAGAATGTATTGTACTGAGACAAATATTATTGAGTTGTGTGGTTGGGTGAATAATGACCTAGAAACCATTATATTGGTCTAAAGATACCTTTCTAATAAATAATCTCTCATGGACAGAGTATAATTCAGGCAATGGAATTATCTACATGAAGTTTTATATCGAACTCAAAAATGTGTTGTTAAAAATGCTTTGTTTAAGCATAAGACATGGATTCCATGAATGCATTCTTTCACGATTAACCCATTTCGTTCTGCCATTCATGTTCCCTGTCTGTACAACTGGACAGTATAATACTGTCCCCTCCAGCGATAATCCTTCTCACCCAGGCAGTGTTAATACAGTGCTCACTCTTGTTTCCCACAAGTTGACGACATAGGCCCATCAAAGCCTCTTAGATGAATAAGTGGTTTCTGATTCATACTGGCTTTATGCCTCAAAAGGGTTGGCAAGTGGTAAAGGACAAATTCAAAATACTGAAATTGATGCTCAAATCTGAAAGATTACAGTAGGCACAAAACCAATAGCATAAGATGACTTAAAATGCATTACTTAAGTAAGTATTTATTTATGAATAAATTATTGTTCAATTGATTTCAACTAAACATTGTAACAGCAAGAAGATACTGTAAGAATATGAACAGTAATACAAATAAAGTATTAATCTACTCTTGTTGTTTCACACACACACACACACACACACACACACACAATATCACACACATACAGTACTTCATATACTTTATATATCCCTTGTGATGTCCTCTAAGTCAGAATGACCCAAATCACTAGCTCTTTGTAGAGGCGCTAAACCTAATTCTACAGCCTACACAGACATATGATGTGCACTGCTGACACAACAAGGTGTGTGTTTGAAACCCGAGGTCAACAGGAGGGTTAAAAGGCACAAAAAAACCAACACAAATACATAAAGAAATAATTAATAAAGAAAGAAATACACACAGCAATGCCAACTGAAAAACACACAAATCATACACAATCAGATGGCGCCGCCAGGTGGCCAAATACGAGAGTTTTGAGTACATCACAAGGGTTAAACTAAATAATATGTATATAACATTCAGTATAAAATAATAAAATAAATACTATTACATATTTTATATATTTAGTTATATTTAGCCACTGTTAGCAAGTATGCCACCTACTGCTAAAAAAACATTTAATTTAAGATGATCTTACGAAAATTAAAACTATTTCTGATGACCTTGCAGTATAATGCAATCTACAGTAATTACAAATAAGAAAATGTGCAATGTGGGTTCTTTAGACAAAAACAATTCTGGATAAAAACAGTCAAAATAGTACCATTACCTAAACATCATTCAGGTGACTAATAATTGAAACCCATAAAGCTAAAGAAACACAGAAACATATTAGCCTATGTGTGTCCTTTAGCTCCGGGGTCTCTTTTGAATGCATGCTGTCAGATTAATTTCCACCCTCTCAATCTGAAAGTCCTGCTGATGGCAAGGTTTGGCTAAGCCACCCTGCTCATTGTGAAACTGCATTTGTAGTTGATGGAGCACCAGAGAACCATGCTGTTTCCCCTTTGTATGTGCACAAAGTCCACCGGGTGTAGACAATGGAAAGAAACAGTGGTGTAATTTGAACAGGCGATACTGGTGCATATTGGGCAGGAAATAGCGATAAAAACGTGTACGTTTATTAAAGGTCCACTAAGTGATGTGTTAGACATAAATACATGTTGATTTTTAAACACTACAGTATATACACTTTTCAAAATCCTATATTTCAGTCTACAGTACAGTAAATCTACTGCGACAATGGTCAACAAGTTCATTGTTAAGATTTAACATTTGTCCAGCTATACATTATCCCTAGTACTGTATAGGTGTCAGTACTGTACATAGTCCAATAATTTCTTCTGCTTAGTGGACCTTAACTTTACAGGTTAAAATTATTGCCAGAAACAACTCTCTTAATATCCATATGTAGGATATATTTAGTTGATCTGAAATGCTACATGTACAGTATATTGTTTGTGTTGACCACAAAGTATGTTTTTTTTGTTCTCCTGATTTTTAACAGGGACATGAAGAAATTTCTTAATTTTCACATTGTGATTCACCACAGGAAGGTGTGAAGCATTTAAGGGCCATGGATCAGGTGAGTCAGATGCTTTGTAATGTTATTTTCATGGCCACATATTTTGCAGCAATGAAATAACAGGTCGTGTAGATTTACGTCATCTCTGACGGCTGTATAAAACATTCTATGGGGCTATTGAGTTTGCAGCATGACTCAGATTGTTCTGCGATGCTACTGGGAGACTGCGGATTGGCTGGGTTGTAATGAAATCCTTGAGAAATGTGAAACAGACTAGGCAGACAAAACACACAACCCCCCCCCCCCCCCCCCCAAGTAAACTGACTTAAATTCAACAATTTTATTTATCTTTTAATAGTTGAATAATAATCCTTTAGACTAACACATACAACCTCTCTTCTTAGACGTTCATAAATGTCTATTAGTGATTTACAGATGCCCTAACAGCAAATAAGGCAACTCTTGATTTGTTTCCAAATTACCCTATTTCCATTTTGTCCTTGCAGAGTTAGCCCGTTCCCTGCTGAGAGACAACAAATGATTTTCTATTAGTTCTCAAGACTCGAATGGTTAGTGTGACTCATTGGCTTATACAACACAAACGCTCATAGTTCTTCAAGATCTTCTGTGTGCTACTTTCTGTCCTTCTGTCACTCGTCTCATCCTATCTTTTTCTGTCTCCATCTTCTTCCCTATAGCACCGAGTCTCAAGGGGAGCCTGAATGTCCTCATCCATTTGGATGCTATTTCAGTCTCCATGTCAACAAGATGTGAGTCACCACATTTCCCCCAAAACATGGACCACAATTACTGAAATGTGCTACTATTCATTCAGCATTGAAATTATAGTCCTAGTACTCAATCATTTAACAATCAATCATTCATCATATGAATGAATGACCTTTCCTCTTTGTCATCCAAATATTGTATAAACATTTGATGCTTTATAGGCTTTTTACATATGTGTAAAAAGAGAATTGTTACTGACATACCGTAAAAGAAGTATAGTTTAAAGAAAGAAAGGATGTTTCACTGTTGCTATGATACCTATTACCCACATGATAGTTAAATAACTGAACTTAAGAAAACTCTTCATCTATTCTGTTATTGGTGGACTGTTCCAATTACCTCAGAGTGATATAGCAGAGTTGCTTTGTAAAACATCATGAAATTGCAAAATTTCAAAGGATAAAGGCAGGTTTTCACAGGTTGTCTTGCAGTATTGATCTGAAACTTGGTCATTCAACAATGAGCTAAAAAAATTAAAAGGAAATATCTACACATATACTGTACATACAGTAGTAGGAGCTATGAACAAACATCACATAATCTTGCTTGGAATGCTGGTAATTCACAGTCTAAGCACAATATTTTTACATTAAATTTAAATCCAATATTTAATGTCCGTTGGCACTTAAATGTAACCTACTGAACATCTTCGAGTTACAGCTAGAAGTGGACCACCCTAACCACTAGGTGTCATGGTCTGGTGTTGTCTGCCTGGTGTTCCCGCTCTGTTAGTCTTAATCTTCCCTGTCCTCCACGTTTCCCTTGCTCCCAGTCCATGTTTTCCTTGTGTTCCATGTTTCCATTCATTGTCACTGCCCCTGCCCTGTGTTTCATAGTTGACTGTCTACTGTACTGACTGTTGACTGTCAATACAGTAGTTAGTTTTACCTTGTCTAATGAGTTTCACCTGCCCTTGTTGTTCTTCTACAGTGGTCTCTCTCTCTTGTCCTGTCTACCTGTGTATCTAAGCCAATGTGCTTCTCCTGTCCCTTGTCGGTTGTAGATGCTTGTTTTTGTTTCCCCTGTATTATGAACCCTTTAATTTCTTTTCCAAGTTTTGCGTAAGTGTGTTGAGCTTTGGTCCTACTTTGGTCCCCCCGAGCTTTGGTCCCCCGAGCTTTGGCCCCCCGAGCAATACACTAGACCAAAACGTCTGATTCAAATGAATGGGACGCTCTCAATGCCTGTAGCAGTCTGATAACGACTCATTTGTTTGAATCAGGTGTGTTGGAGCAGGGAGACATTGAAAACATGCAGCGCAGTGGCTCCCCAGGACCAGGAGTGAGAACCACTGCAGTAGGCCATCATATTGTCACTTCATTCACAGAATGATTATCACTAATGTTTTGTAAAAGAAGAGGCCTTCTTTTACTGTTCTAAATTATACTACACATTCTTCTACACTATATATATATATATATATATGTGTGTGTGTGTGTGTAAACACATTCTTGTGTTCACGTTTCTATTATTATTATTTTCTAAGCATAAGGGTTTCCAATGAAAATGTTCATCCTGTGCTGAGGAATACCTAAATATAGGGATGTTAAAGTTAAAACTACAACAGCACACAAAGGAGGTGTGTACAAATAGCATGATACATATCCACTATTATTATCCTCCAGAGCTCCCAAGTTCATTGTAGCCCTAAGTATAGCTGATATTTCTAGCCTGCCCTTCTTGTCTCAAACTAATGAATAATTTCTCAGCCAATGTACTCCACAAGAACACATCAGAGGGTTGGGTAACGTCATTGCACCTCTCTTACGCACATATTCCTGCCAGCGCAGCTAGGCAAGGCTTTCCCAAAGACCTTTGGGATTTTGTGTTTGTTGAGTGTAATGACGGTGTTATTAGAGTATTCATGCTGCTAAAGATATTCATGGGGAGGGAATGGAAGGGGATACATTTGTATCTCCTCTTTAAAGAAAAAAGAGCAATGACGAGGGGAAAAATGCTGTACTAAACCTATACAGCGTATACCAAGTGTGAACACTGTTTTTACTCTAGATTCAAAATAACATTTACTGCTTGTATTCAAGAAGATAGCTTTACGTGGTTAATATCTTAAGCAGCATTGTTTCAAGGCAGCAGCTGTTAGCGTAGGTGGGAGTGCTCCTCTCTGTCCTTTCCGCCTTCCAGAGAATGCCTGCGTGGCGTAATTAAGAATCGTTCACAGCTGACAAGCTGCATCTCTGTAAAGTGTACACATACACACTTGCAGGCACTAGCACGTGTGTGCTACACACACGTGTGTGCATAAACAAACATTTGACATAATGAGGGCTTGGAACCAGAAGGGATAACTGCTTTATTTCAAAATGCTCCTTAATGACATCTGTTGTATTAACTGTGAATGGTGTGCAAAATATTAGGCATGCGTTTGGATCACCTTTTGCCCTCGGACTGGTCTCAATTCATCAGGCAGTGCCAAAGCTACGGCGCATGGGGTTCTGGCCCATGCTGACTCCAGTGCTTCCCACGGTGGATGATGGATATGCTGCCACCATGCGATGCACCAAATATGTAAGTGATGTTGAGGTATTCTGCACTGTATGCATTCAAACACTGCTTAAATGTATCGACCTTTAATGTAAGGGAAGGTTGAAGGTGGGGGCGGAGAATTATCTGACTAGGCAATGTCGTAAGTTAAGTTACACTTTAGTGAGCCCTACAGGGGAATTGACAGTGTGCTGTGTTTAACCTATACTAACTACTTAGGAGCAGTGGGCATAGCTCGGCACACAGGGAACAACTCCAGTTCAGCAGGAGTGATAACCTATAAGATGTGTACCTTTTGGTGTGGTGGAAATTGGAGAAGGAAACCCATGCACACAAACAGGCTAATCTGGCTAACCTGAGATTACAACGAATCACTGGCAGAACATGCTGTTTAGTGATTCATGTGGATGAGATGCAAGCTCGAGAGAACATGCTAGGTCTTGGGTTCATGACCTATTGACAATAGCCAATAGTGTAAATTGCCAAATGTGTAACAGACTGTTTGTAAATATACTGTATACACATTACACTTATTGTATACACATTACACTTATTGTATACACATTACACTTATTGATTTCAAACATCTTTTTTATATATGCTATCTGTTTTTGAAATAAACATGTATTTTCACAGAAAGATGGATGTACAGTATGATGCTGATGTGTATTCTCTCTTGTGTCCATGTTACACCATATAATTGTATAGGTAAAAACCCAACACAGTAGCAGCATCCTCACACCCTGAACACAGGAGTCACACATTTCATGCAGACCCACCACAATATCTTTGCTTTGAGATATTTTGGTATTGAACTGGTTACGACGCCCAAGTGGGGTGGTAACTTGGACAAAAGGTTACTCCAGAGATGGGCTCTATTGGATACATAGGCTCAACTGTCTAGTGCTCAAGGGCATAAATCTAGATTGGAATATAAAACCTTTGCATTGAACTTTACTTCATGTGCAGGTGTTTTTTGTTTCCTGTATGTGTAATTATGTATATATACAATATATATATATATATTTACTGTATATATGTATTCCTATATGAGGACTCCTATGGAATTTAGTGAAGTGGCTTTGCATCCTGTTTATGTAGCCTCGCGTGTGTTATGTGACATTATGTTAGGCTCACATTTATTGGTATTGCAGAAGGAGTCTGCCAGTCATGTCAGCGTGTGCATAGCCTACCTCCACAATAAGGACGTACTGGATCCAGCACATCTCAGTGCTTCAGGGTCTCTCAATTTTTCAATTAAGCACTGAAAAACACCGGACCCTACATAACTTACACTATAGTCTATAGTGGTATCATTTTTCAGATATTTATTATTTAAAAAATGCACCTGTTATTTATAATTAAGTATGCACCTTAGAGATACCTTCCATAATTCTTTGCCAGATCTACAGTATATAGATCAAAAGGCAATTTAATTGGATGTAAAAATGAGTATGCAACCACATTTGCAAAACACCTGTGCATGCATGGTGACTGCAAGATCTTGCGTAAGATTCTGGTATACCTATCTATTTCATTATAGAGCCCCCAGATTTCCTCCCCATCTTGTTTTTTACAACAATGTCCACATGTCTGAAGGAGAGCCATAAAAATATACAGTACAAAGCCTATGAGCACTGTAAGGGGAGGAGTAGAGAGGAATGTCCTAGGGTAATACGCTGCTTTTAAAAATGTCTATTTATATATTTATATATTGATTTAGTATGACCACAGAAACAACCTTAAGAGTATACTGTACCTTTTAACATACTGTAGTTGTCAAGATTCAGGTTGAAATCTTGTGAATGGGTCTATGCTGCTTGCCACAGATGTGTACTCTCGTCACGTAGTGCTGTAGTCACGTCTGGCCCCACGAGACTAACTTGTCGCTAACCTTGTGAGAGTGAATGGGGGAGTGGCTTTGACAAAACAGGCTGTGTGGGTGTGTCTTAACGCCTCACTGCCTTGTGTAGTTTTGAATATCCTATAGGTGGACACACTATGCTAAAATACAGTCATAAATAACAGAATGTGGTGCCATCTGGGTTTGGCCACCCACAGTGGACAGTGTTTCAAACATCGAGCTGAGGCTGATATGTGGGGGATTGGTGACAATACTGTATAAAGCAACTGAGGAGTACTTAAATATCTACTGTATGTCTAGGTTTACGCTCCGATACATATTTTCCTCTTTATGTTGATCACGCCTTTTTCCATCATTTCTCCCCCTCTGCCACTCTCACGACACACACAGAGCGAGAAAGAGAACAACTTTTCTCACTTCCTTCCATTATCTATCTAAGCTTCTGTCTGTCACTCTCCAACACCCGGATTCATGCGTCACCATCTACTCCCCCTTTAAAGTCAGCTCACAGGCAATCTATGTCATAATGACATTTCACTCTCAGATCCTGAATACAGAATAAACTGGAAACTGAGTACTTTCACACGTCTTTATTATTTATACTTATGTGACATCTTGGATCACTGCAGAGCACACACTGACGGTTTTATCAGGTTAATGTGAAGTTTGTTATTCTATTTTCTTCCAATTGCAGTTGTCATCTACAATTGTACAAATGTCCTGTCTCTCTGTTTATCATGGCTAATACTGTATTTTTATATGTTTTGCCTCTCCAAAATGAATTATTGTAGAGTTATTATCTACTACTTTTATCTATAAAATGTGAAATGTGAAACTTTTTTAGCTATATTTTCCATTTAAAAAGCAAGTGATTATAAAATGATCAATCCGAATATTAACGTCAATATCAAAATCGCTGGCCACTGAACACAGTCTTTAAACTTTCTGTCCCCTTGTCCCTGCTTTTGTATGTCTGTATTTCACTGATGGACCTGCCATGCCGTCATTATAACACAGATACCTTACTGAAACATGGCACCTGTCATGACGTCTCTGCTTCAGAACTTGCTCTCTGATTCAGCGCAAGGTTTTGTTCCTTAGCAACTGTTTTTTCTTTACTTTTCATGTTATTTCTATGTCATTGATATGGCATATATTCAAATGAATTGGAGGCATATGAATTAAGTTAGGAAAGTTACAATCATATGTAAAATATAAAAATGCAATTATTACTTCAAGTTGTATTAAAACATATTCCCATGTACTTGGTGGTGACAATGGACTCAACATGAATGGTATATAAACAAGAATGTTTATTTCAGAATTATTTGTGCTATTGCTTCAGCAAACATATGTTATACAGTAGCTAGTTTTGATGAAGAAAAATGAAATTAACACAAAGTGCAGTAATTTACAAGAAATCAATAAAAATGTGCCTTATATATCCCAGAAATGTCCAACAGTGTTTAGCTATGAAAATAGCACATGCTGCTAAAGTACTGTACTTTATGCTAAAAATGGTTGTCCTCACTGCATGAACTACTGAAAATTATTCCTCTTCCAGGCTCAGTCATGCAGATTCCTGACCAAAAAAGCCTGGAGCAGCTTGGGCAGTGCCTCAAATCTCCTGCTAAACTCCGTAAAGCCTAAAACTATTGCTAACTGCAATTTATAAATATGAGTTCAACATCTCCCAGCAGAGAGACACACTTCACTTCTGTTCTCATTATTGTGACAATTTGAGTTTGAAAAGCTTTCCTGTAGCACAGTTTAATGAGAAACAAGCTCGAGGGGTAAGGAAAAAAAACTATGCTTTCAGATTTGATTTCAAAATATTTATCAATATCAGTATTTAAGGGACCCATTTCTTTTTGGTCTACTGATTACTAATTGGTGTTCATATGTGGTCAATATTGTGTTGTTGCTCTATTAGGAAACCTGTTTTTTTAATGAGTGATTATTGCTCAGAGGTGCTTTGTGCAAACATTTGTTTTCTTTGGCTCGATAACAAGAACAGGGATAGTTTTAGTGTTCTAAATGAAATTAACACACCGTTGAAACTGTGGCGTGCTACTGTAGCCTAATAATGTTACTGAATATGTCTGGCCATGAAAGTGAAGTCAACTACAAAACAGATAGATAAATCACATTAAATGTATTGTTTGAAAATAAAGCGCTCTAGCCAGTGACCAAACTCAGGCATGGAAAACACACGTCATCATGGTAGAACATGGTAGGAATGCCAGAGCATAGGAGTCTTAAGTTTACAAGTCTAGCTCATGAATCAGGCTGATAGCCGCAGTATGGCACATGAGTGTCTTATATGGTTATGCGTTCTGAGGAAAACATTTACAATAATGTAATTCTAACCAAGCCGAGATATGTTGAGAATGGTCAAGGATGAACACAGGCACAGCCCAGATTTGTGATCCAGGAAAACATTCCTGGATCTGAGTATGATCTAAGTATGGAACAGACCCATCCCATTCCAAAGGCCAGTGGTCATCCTGGTGTCAAAATATTTACATTTCAAACAGAGACGTTAATAAGGTGTGTGGGAAGTAAGCGGGTGCCGCGTTCCAACAATTCTTGTCTTTACAAAAACAAAAGTTTATTCACACCGAATGCAGTGCCATTTGCATTGCTCTCTCACTTACAGCTTGTTTATTTTCTTGTAGTTTTTATGTATTTATTTATTTTTCTTCCATGTGTCCCTGCTTTCCTCCCTCCTTTTTTCTGTAATTCTCACCTCCAGCACTGACAACAGCTCCAGCCTGGTTGACTCATCACTTGTGCTGTCATGTGGCACTTGCCAAATCTCCCTGATTAAATCATAAAGGAGGAGGAAAGGGAGGGTTATTGAACACCCTGGGGTTCATGCACACACCAGTGATAAACCGAAGGTAAACAAGGCACTGAATCCCACAGAGGCAGCCTTCAAATCATATATTTATGATCTGAGCGTTCAACTGATGGGCAGTTACTAGACATCTGTGTCTGTATTGTGAGTCTGTGTAGATGGCACCCTCCTCTGTGCCTTTGTTATTGGTAATATGCAGATGTCAGTGTGACATATAGAGAACGTACGTATGTTGGACACGAGGATGGGGAGGTTACCAACTTCACCACTAACCATGGAGATGATCATTTGCTTACTAAAATAGAATTAATTGATATCGCGTTCAATTTTGCATATACACTTAGTCTGTTAAGTGTATGTGGCTGCCATACAAGTCACATTCATAAAGGATGTGTTCGTGTGTGTATGAGAGAGCAAGATATTGTGGGTGTATTTTTATGACTTGTCACACTAGATATCTTACTGACTGCTGCAGGTAGTTTCGTGAGACAAATGTCTGACTGCTTGGTGGGGCTGTAGGACAAAAATTAACATCATAGAAACTTAAAGGTACACTCCTTGATTTGATCTCCCAGAATTACCCTCATGGCTGAAACCTGTTACAGAAACATTACTTTTGGGTTAAGACTCACAGAGAGGGTATGCGCCTCCCACACCTGAGTAATGAGCATGCACCTACACCTGAGTAATGAGTAGCTTGCACACTTCTCTACTCCTCCTATACTACATCATCGCTAAAATGATGGACGTTGGTACATATTTACAGCTGGTCCTTTTCTATAACAGCACTAGATTAAAGTAAACTAAATCATGACCACCAAATGGTGTGCTGAAGGGAAACAAAGTTTGTAAAGGGATCTGTCACTCTGTTTTATGTCTTACTGGGGAAAAAAGTTCCTAATTTGAAAAAGTGCGAGCTCCTTTACTGTCTGAAAGTGTATGACAGTTTAGGGCTCCCTACAATTGCTAATATCTACACTAGGCAAAACTTTAAGGTTCTAACTCAGGTCCCATTTGTTTCTGTCTATATGCATACAATATAGAGTATATTTCCACTTGGCCATGTAATTCGTAGACATAATATTTATTTTCATTGCTATGCAAAGCCCTATTTCCCAGCAATACAAGTAGATATATGGATCCCTGGGTCTCACTTGATTCTCCGAATGATGGTCTAGTGGACTTTAAATGTTGAAAGGCTCAAAGTGTTTACCTAACTCATGATAAATGTGAGGCCTAGGAAAGCAGTGTCCTTGAACAAAGTCTGAAGGCAACTTGGGAATTCTAAATAATTATATAGCCAGTAATAATACAGTTTGTTGTGCAATACACACACAGTCTAAGAATGTATGTCTGTCTTGATATTTGTTTTCCATTTTGACCAGAACTCAATTAAATATCACTTAAATGAAAAAGGAGTGCGAAAGCTAACCAGAACTACTTAGAACTACAGTACTTATCATTGATACACAATGAACAAAATCAGATCAAACTTGTTTTCTCTTATTGAAACATTATACAATACAAATTCTTAGGCAAAATAGTTGTTACTGTAGTACAGCGTTGTTACATTTATACTGCCTCATAAAAATGTGGAGCAGTACTGGTTGCATGTTTTAATTACACAATTATCAATGTACTTACAGATAACTTTTAAATGAATGCAGGGTCATTTAAGTTTTGTTTGGAGTATAGCCTACCGTATGTTTCCATTTTCATTCTTGTAAGAAATGTAAGCCGCAACCAGTACAAGCCCCCTCTTCACCATACCGTTTTGTTTTCTCTTCACAGACACAGTAATATTGTTCAGAAGCATGCAATATGATATTACCACTATGGAGTGTAAAAGCTACATCAGTGAGATGGAGAGAAATTGGTGAGTTAGAAAACAAGGCAGGCTGGTTCCGGAGTCAACACTACATTCGTACTTGATAACAAATATCTATTATGCTAAAAAAGTCTTTATTAGTATGATTGCTTGGCAAGCACACTTTTGTTTTGCATATTATTCTTCTTTGGGATATTTGGATGATATCGCCTCTTAGAGTTTTCAAAATGGCATGGAAAATCACATGTAGCCCTTTTCCAACCTATTTCAGCATTCGTTAAAAAAGTGTGCTTACTGTATATACTATATTAATTGGGCTGATATTGTGGACATTCCATTATTAGGACCACCACTTATACTGGTATAATACGTTGTTTGGCCAACAATTACTCTTTGTCTTTAAAAACCACTTAACCCTCCTGCTTGGTTTCAAACGCAGTACCAGCAGGTGGTTCGAACTGCGGCACGTCATATGTCCATGTTGTGGTAGGTGCCTTCTGCTGGCACAAAAAGATAATACACTGGGTCATTTTGACCCATAGCGGGAAGATTAATTAAAAATCAAGCTAATATTTTTGATAATATCCATAAACAAAATACGTTTTTGTCCATAATTCATAAGTAACTTGTTCTCTGATCCCTCAAAGAAACCAAAAATTATTGTTTGCATTTTGTACACCTCAATGAAAATCCTCTACAGGTAGAAACCTCTGACCTGGCAGTCAAAGTTCATGCACTCACTAGCGATGTCTGTATGAAACCTTGTTGTTGTTTGCACGTTGCTCGTAAGCAACTCGAAATAGCTGAAATGCACTCCTATGGCAGCCGGGCTGCTTCTCCAATACACTCACACACAGGCTGTGAATGCAAGTGTTTTGCAAGTGTTTCCTGTGTGCGCCTCACATACTAATGACAGCATTAATAGAAACCTTAAAGGAACTAAGAAAGCATTGATATGCAAGTGTTTTCCCGCGAAACGTTAGATTCCACTTTTTCTCACTGGTTGCTGTTGGCGCTGAGCTGTATATACTATATAGTCACAATCTTGTCGCCTGCAGTGACACAGAATTTCACGTGTGTATGTGTGTAGGTTCCGGGGAGCAGGGCCATTAGCGGGGTACTTTTGAAAACAGAGAGAAAAAGGTAGTTTAGCCGGTAGAACATACAGTATGAAGGGAAAAAAATCTTCCATGTTTACCAAGGCCATCAGCATACCATAGAATTCTACTGGGTTTTGTTTGGTACTAATTTTATATTTTGTGTAATCTAGTATAATAATTTGTATGGATCAAATAAAGAAAAAAGTTAATCAGACATTTATATTATTTATTTTCTTTTTAAACATATCAGCATATAATAACGATTGTCTTTGGGTATTTGCAAGAAAGATTGAGAATAAAATTTCGATTACTGGAAACAATATATATTCAAAACTGTGCACAACTGCAGCCTGTTCTTTGGCAGGTAAAATGCAATGCAAATACTATACAAAATGTAAAATATTAACAGCTTTGTAGTGTTATGTGCATCTTCATGATGTCATCCTTGTTGAGGGCTGTTCCTTTCTTAACAGTTCTGCATCTTCAAATGACAGATAATGGTTTAGTTTTTGTAAATCGTTTTGGTACTATTTTCACAAGTATGTGGTCATATTTCATTACACTTAGTACAAAACTCACAACATACGACTGAATACAAAACATGAAATCACACAATAGCCTAACAGTTTCACCACATCGAAATGTTTTTTTAAGAAATACCTTTCATATGAAATGATTCCTTTACACTCAATGAACGCACAACACTTTTGATTTGTTTTGACTTTTGTTTAGATATGCTTTTAATGGATAATCATAAACATTAGGTAAACTTACATTAACCTGGTTTGTATGGTTTCTTCAAACTACAAAACTAAAATGTATGTACTTGCATGTAAAGTAAAAACAACATGCATGGCTATACCATACATAATTATACCCATGTTTGTGTTTAGGCCCCCCTTGAAAATGACATGCATGGTTTGTCTGAAAATGTTTATCCTTCTAATAAATGCACACTTACTGTTTAAAGTTGGTTCTTTATGAAAAATGAATGTACAATAGATACTGTGATTAGGCCTTCCAATTCCAGGCCGGTTGGAAATCTGAATGAGAAGGTGACCAGACGTATCTGCCAGAGAAAATTAAGCATCTCAGATTTGTCTGGTTCCCAGGCTACTATGTTGCACAGTAACTTTAGAAATGTACCAAAAATAAACCCCATTCTTTTATGGGCTACTTGGTCACAAATTCTATATCCCTGTGCTCCATGTTGAAATACAACTGTTACAACTCCTTTTGTAAGGCTATCAAATGTGGCCTGCACTGTGTGAAATCAATTACTGTAGTTTTAATGGGTATCATTACTGTATGTATGGTAACCGTTGATGACAATGTAGTTGTTTTTACTTTACAAACCATACAAACCAGGTTACTGTATAATATAATATATACATTAGAATATAGAATAGAATGTAGAATATAGAATATAGAATGAAATAATATATATATATTTACCAAATATTTAAGTGATTATTCATTAAAAGCAGTTTGATTCAATTATAGTAAAAAATTATTAAAGAAATCAGTGTTATGAGTTTATACAGTGTGAAGGAATAGTTTTATATGAAAGTTATTTCTTAAAGAAACTGATTAGCTGTGGAGAAACTGTTCCTTTGTGATTTTGTGTTTTAAATTCAGTCAATTGAAAATGCACATAAAGTGGTTAAATATTATCTGTAAGTAGAGAAATCTTAACACATATGATAAAATAAAAACTGTAATGAAAAACAACACAAATACATTACAATTACAAATTACACACGTAGGCAAAAAACAAAAATTCTAAAAACTCTAATCACTCCCACACCCACTGAATCCTCAAGAAATACCTAAACCTATATCCATATCAAGTTTTAGTTTCCATGCATCCAGTTGTTACTGTACTGTATATCCAAAATGAACTGAGAGATTCCAAACTACAATAGAGTATTACACATTTGTGAAGTCTGGCAACACCAGGATACAGTTTCCTTCTTTATTCAGTGTTGCTCAACTACACAAACATTTCACTGGAATATCATAATCTTAACTCTGTTTGAAACGTTTGAGTTACCAATTATTTGTTCCCCGCACAACTCCCATCCCATCTCCACACACACACACACACACACGCACACACATAGAAACACACACACACACAAACACACACACACACGTGCGCAGTGCACACCATTTCATTATGAGGCATGTGCAATAAAGTAATCCTGTAGTCCGACGATGGAGACAGAGTGTTGCTCCACGTCTGTAATAAGGCAGGGAAGATGAGTCATCGGCGGAAGTGAGGCATGAAAATAATAAATGTGAAGACTGTGGCCTCTGGCTGAGATGAAAACCCAAGACTTCTGAGCAATAGATACACTCCTGCAGAACAAAGGTGAACCACTGAAATGGTTGCGACAATGTGCTCCCGCGCTGTCTACATCCACGCATAGCTATGCAGCTTCAGTTGGAGATAACCAAGATAACAAGTTAACGGCAACAATCTCCACGAATCACTTCCACTTAAAAAATGACATTTCGTTTGTAACCCATTATGGGATACATGTAAAATACAATTGTTTCAATTTATTATGACACCTCACAACAACATTCAATTCTCCTCAAGAACTGTATAAGATGAAATAAGCCTTAGTGTATACATTCCATTCAAGGACAATCTACACATAGCACTACATGACTGGAAACGCATTTACAGTGCACTCGCCATACGAACTGACAATGTCCCTGGTAACTAATATCACTTTTGTCTGCACAATTAGCACAGGAGTTTGGAAAATAAACTATTCTCAAAAGGAGATACTCTTCGGTGAGTGTGTAAAACCTTAGTGATATTTTATTTTTTTCATTACACTGAGTTACTGTTACTGGATTGAAAGTACCATGAGTCAATGTTTTAAAACAAGTTAAACATTTTAGAATAATTTTTGGATCAATGATGCAAAAGTAAAATCAAGCTGTTATCATCCTCAGTTTATTGAATGAATGGGGGGTTTCAGGAGTGAAACAACACATTCTGAAACGTCATTGACAAGTGTTGCAAGTGTGATGAATGTGATAATTAAGTCTGAGACACATTGTAGATGCATAATTTATCACTTTTCTAAATATTGTAGCCTCTAGAATTATTGGCACCCAGGAAACAATGAATGAAACCATTTATTGAAAAAAAGGTACAGGAATAACTAACCTGCTGTACACATTGATCCAATTATTATAACATTTTCTTTACAAATTATTTTCGGATAATATCTGACAACCAGATTTTGCAATTAGTTAATTTTGTTTAATGTCTACTTGTCTTCTCAAGACATTATTGATTTTCCATTTAAATTATTATAACCATTCAAAAGGAAAGGGGTGAATTTATTAATTGCAGCATCAATCAATATTGGATTTTAAAATTCAATATAACTGTAATTATTGAAAGGCGATTAATGGAGCAAGATTGTATCTGAATGTACATTTAAACACTATAAATAATATAGTTTGATGTACACATTTGGCGATTTGCAGATACGCTTTTACATTATATACTTTAATGTTTATTATGCATTTTAAGTGTACTTAAATATGCTACACATATGCATACACATAATGTTATATGACATGTTTGTTGGTAATGTTTCCCAACAAGTTTGTGCAGGTTCTGCCTCAATATATACTAAGATATCTAGAAGGTTTAAAGAGGAAAAACCATTGTTCTCAGTGGCGTAGCTACCGCCGGTGCAGCCGCAATGGGGCCCGGAACGTTTGGGTGTCCGGTGATCCCGGCCCGGATCTTCTGGCTGCTACTACAACACACTTTGGAACCACTTTGGAATTGGCCACATTGTGGTTGGGTAATCTTTTTTTCAACAAAGACTATATGATAAATGATCCAACTCATGGCTTCAGCAATACAATTCTTTTGTTATTGCCAATATATCAGTCATCATTATATCTGAGTGTAATGATAACAATAAATGAAATTAATTTACTTTTTCTATAGTTACCCAAACTCAATGAATGAAACACTGAAGTGCAACTACTAGGCTAACCAATACAACATATTCAGCAGCTAATACTTTACAACAGGGGTTCTCAACTCCGGTTCTCGGGACCCACTGCCCTGCATGTTTTAGATGTCTCCCTGCTCCAACACACCTGATTCACATGAATGGGTGGTTATCAGGCTTCTGTAGAGCTAGATAATGACCCATTAGTTTAAATCAAGTGTTTTGGAGCAGGGAGACATCTAAAACATGCAGGACAGTGGGTCCCAAGGACCGGATTTGAGAACCCCTGCGTTACAATATGCACACCACACTAGTAAATGAAGAGCTCCCTATATTTATTTCCGTGTTTTGTGTTGACATTGTGTGTTAGAAGCTATTCTGTGGAGTGCCTGTTCTCAACAGTCAACAGGATAAATTCCAGCAGTAGAACAACCATGCCTTCAGGAAGATTAGCCTCTCACTTTCATGGAGTTTGAAGGAACGTACAGAGACTTTGGAGTCGAATATACAGAAATAATTTAATGACTTAAGGTTAACCCACGCTGTCAGTAGACACTATTGGATATCTTAAGATGTGAACTTGCACAGGTAGCTATCCCAATAACATATCATTTAAATGTAACTTAATGTATGCAATGTAGATTTTTGCCTAGTTGTTATCCGTTAGGCTATAACCAATCTTTTTGGACACCATGTTGTGGATCATGGCGTTGAGTTTTTTCATACTAAGGCCCGTACAGTACATTGTTTTTGCACCTGGGCCCATCGTGATTAAGCTTGTTCTCATGGTGGAAACCATATGTTTCCAGGTTCTGAGTTTCAGAAAACATTTCTGTGTAGAGTGGGGCCTTTATATTGTCTATGACACTGGAATGCTGAATGTTCAAATTGTTTAGCAAGCTTCTAGTCAAAGTGTACAGTAGATTACTACTCTAAATATTTCTATATTGTATTAATTTTGTGAACACAGAAATTGTTATAGAAACCCAAATTTAAGCACACTATCATTATTCTTGTCATGTTGCATACCATGAAATATTTAAAAAGTAATTAAGGCCCTCTCAGTGATTATCACATTAATCAGTGTGGAGTCAAGGAGAAATGACTCACTGAATGGTGAAATCTCTATAGTGCCCCCTGTATTCTTCTGATTTGGTATCTTTTTTCTATATTTTCTCCCACTGGTGAGGATCAAAAGAATGGGATCTCATTGTCTCTGCCATTGAGATTTCAGAGACAAGTCAAGAAGGTGTGCTGGAAAAACAAGGATAGTAATTATTAATACTCAATGCAGGCATTTGTGCGTACCACTGAGCTCTCTAGAGATCCCTATTGTAGCTGGTTTGTGGGTCAAGATCTAGCCACTGGCAAACAGTCTCTTAAAAAAAATATATTGTAGCATCATAACTGTTAATGGAACAAAGCGGAGCAATTTTCATGCACAATCGTACTCTCCTCAGACGCATGTCAAAGCCATTCTGCTTCTAAGCAACCCCCGCACTTCCTCTGCACTTTATCGCGTGCGCATGGATGGATAGACGCACGCTAATAAAACTGAACTGTTTGTGTGTACATCACGCAGAACAAAGTGACGAGGCTTACAACAAAGGCTGTCAGATGTGCACAGACACCCTTATCTCCCTGCTGTCCTTGAAAGAAGAGAGTGTGGTCCTCAGCAGCAGCCTACCGACATGATGCTCCATGATTAAGGTAATGTAATAAAGGTTTAGCACAAGGATAAAGGGGGGAGGGGGGCTGGTGAGTCATAGGTCAGCAGTGGGCGTAAGGTGAGAACATCAGAAAGCCTAAGGCGTTTAGGGAGATAATGAGGCCTCGTGTAGCTCCCAAGTGCCCAACATTAAGAGTTATTACTTCCTCCCCTATTGAAGCTCCAAGCACTTTCTTTCATAGACAGCCTTACAGCACCACTGTTCCCGTTGAATATACACAACCAAACAGACACAACAGCACCATCTCTCGTAAACACACACAGGCACACGCATGCACACACACACACACACTAAACTGAACAAAACAAACAGGCTGGTTCAGGGCAAAATGGTTATGCCGAATAAAATACAATTTTTAAGAAGGAATCTCAGAAATGAACAAAGATGAAAATAAACACAGACATAATAAAGAGAGAGATAAAACGTTTAAGGCAACACATGTAAACATTATGGTTTACGATACAGTACTGTGCCTTGAGTATCATGACAACAAAACACCGTGGCTTACAACAATGGTGGCACCATTCACCACAATCTGACTTACCATGGAGTGCTGGCTTTCAGCCTCTGCATCACATACTGTAAACTTTGATAGCTACCTGTGTCCGGTCTGCTGTATTCAACAACATTCCTCATAGGGGATTTCCTTCACCTCTACCTCTCCTGCATCAAAAATACTGTAGTCTAACACACTTGCTCTGACTCCACATCATATTAATAACAAAATAATATTATGAAATGTTTTCTAATTTGCTCTGTGCTGTGTACAGGGCCAATTGTCCCAGCAAGAAATTGTGTAGAAGATAGTAATAGATTAACTTACAAAATGAGGTAATAAAGTCATAGGAGTGGCCTTGAAAATACCTGAATAATTCCAGTATATAACAGGTTCAGTGGCAGACTGTGGGGTCTTGAATCAGAACCTCAATGCAGACCTCTTTAGGATGAACAATGGCTACCACATGATAATTAGGCTACATTTATTTTCCATATAAAATGTACCACACAATCACCCGTCCTGCAGTTGTTGTTAAATCTTGTACGTACACATCACACACAGAAATGCCATTCCACAACAGAACAGGCAGTTCCATTCACATCAAAACAACAAACTGGAGGTTATTTGTTCCAAATAAAGTTTTTATTTCTTTACTTGCCATTAACCATGAGCGGAAACATTATAATTAGTCTTAATAATTGGCAGCTTCCCTGTGGAAAAAGTGGAAATTCCCAAGACAAAAAAGTAACATGCTGGTGGTTACATAAGCATCTGAGGTTAGGGACCTCATTGCTGTCTGTCTTTAAAGGGAAAATCTAAGATTATGTTCATTAAATAAACAACACTGTTTTGGTTTCAAACATGAGGATGCGAGCACCTTCTCCCACACCTGAAAACACGAGAATGAGAGGTTGGGTCCCAAAAGCATTCTTGGGACCCAACCTCCCCCCAACAATTTTCAAACAGTTTTCAAACAAAGCAAATCAGTTTTCAGTATAGCAAATTGGGGTAGCGTTCATGGTCATTTTAAGGGGTGGGTTGGCGTATACAGTATACTGTACTGTACACAAAAGGACAAAATGTTGAACTGTCCCGTTAAAGGTACACACCTCAATTACATTATAGTGCCCCAGAGATAATAATGCTACAGCCCCTATTCAGAGGGCCTGGTGGCTATTGGCATCTAACATACTAATGTCATGTGACGGCTGAAAGCCACTACTTTTTTATTTTCCCATTCGTTTTCTAACATTAACATTTGATGCCTCCCTTGTTAGTATTGCAAACAATCTGGAATGGAGCATGTCCAGACTATTTAGTCCCAGACCCCAAAGTGCATTTGGGGTCTGGTTATTCAAGGCTATCATATTTCCCTACTTTTTCCTTGTCCTTTTAATAATAGAAACATATTTATAATTGAATTTGCACTCACACATTTGCATGACTGGAAGTACAAAGGGTTCCATTGAGAAGCACATTTGATGTACTGTATAAGTTATTTTTTCTGTCAAAGTAGGCTAGTTTACATACACTGCAATGTATGTAATTGTGTTGATGTATTACTTTTATGTTACCATAATTATTGTATATAATATGCTTTACAGGGGAATTAAAAGGTAAAGGCAGAGCTTGCATTATACTGTAAGGATAATTACATTTACAAACTAGGCTACTAATTTGTATAAATGTAAAAGAAGAAAAAAATTATAAGTGATCTGACATGGGCAACAGATCAGGAGGTGAAAAAGAGAACTACAAAGCAGTAATATTAAAATTAAATACAATAAATGTTGGACCAGCAAAGCATTATGCCAGCACTAAAATCAGGTATCTAAACTGTTGTTTTCCTCAATGTGATGTTTAAATGCAAATAAAATAAAAAGAGAGTACCATTGTACATGACATGCCTCTTCCACATCTGATTGCACTACCCTTGGGCGAGGCCTTGGATATTTTGACTCGGTTCTTTGTTTCTCTGGATGCTCATTTGTGGTTGGAGGGTTGGACTGATTGGCATTGCACGGACCGGGTTGTTCTATGTGAAGTTTGCTGTTCAATTTGTCTGGCTATGGACGGGTATCTGGGGGGGTGGAGGGCTGAGTGCTGGTGTCCAGTGTTTTGTTTTTGCTGGCTTTGAGGGACTGAAACTTAAAAGATTTTAACAATTTCTCCATTCTTTTGTTTACTGATCTGAGGTGTCTTGTGGATTGGGTTATTTAATGCTTCTGTGGTGTCGTCTCCGGGGTTTCGCTTATGGTGGTGCCTGGTTGGTGGGCTGGATCGTGGGTGAGTGTGTGATCTGGCCTGCAGTGTCTGGGGGTTTAGCTGGGGGGAGCTGGCCCATTTAGTTGTGTCTGTTCAGTGATGCGCCCCTGGTGCCACATTGCTGGGGGTCTGGGGTATGTTGGTGTGTGGGTTCATTCCTTCAGTGTCTTCGGTTTTCCATTCTCTGACTCAGATTGAAAAGGTCTGGGGTCCCCGAATTTTTTGTATTTCAAGGGTGGTGTGACTGGGACTCCGGATGTTTGGGCTTGATTTTCTGGTGCTTGTTTGTGATTGGAGGGTTGGGATGATTGGTGTTACATAGGGTGGTATAATTATTATATATATTTTATTATTATTATTATTATTATTATTGTTTGTTTATAAAGTATTGCTTTTAATGGTTTTGTAGTGTGAAGCACTTTGTGTTACATGCATTTGTATGAAACGTGTTATATAAAAAGATTGACTGATTGATTGATTATAGCTTTCATAACATCCCACCATTTTTGTGCCTAGTTGATCCATCAATCCATCCATCTATCCATCCTCAACCGCTTAAGGTTGGTTCGCGGGGGCAGCAGTTCCAGCAGGGAACCCCAAACTTCCCTTTCCCGAGCCAGATCAGCCAGTGTGAAGATATAATCTCTCCACCTTGTCCTGGGTTGTCCCCGAGGCCTCCTCCCAGCTGGACATGCCTGGAACACCTCCCTAGGGAGGCGCCCAGGGGGCATCCTTAACAGAT
>JAODUG010008366.1:0-14826 GCA_027564795.1 Aphredoderus sayanus | reverse complement strand
CACAAATCATACACAATCAGATGGCGCCGCCGTGTGGCCAAAAACTAGATTTCTGAGTACATTACGAGGGTTAAATATTTTGTTATAGATCGTATCTTGGATGACGGATACACAAAGTGCAATCTAACACATATTATACACTTACATTGTACATGACTTCCCCCAGACATGTAATCTAATTACTGTACTTGTACTGTAAAGATAGAACATTGAAGAACATACTGTAGCAATTATGGTATGCCCAGACTGGGCAGTGCTAACCAAAATAGCAGCCAACTGGCTCACAAGAAAGAAAGCCTTGTGAACCACGTGAAGAGAAACTCTTTATTTTCCACAGACAGATACTTAATCACTGGTGTTTTGTTTAAAATAATGTGCGTCAAAAATGTGATCAGGTTTAGTTAGATAATCCCCCAGCTTTGTTCAGGCAACTCCGGGGAACAGTTTGGTCCTATAAAATGACAGTTGATAGCGTTCCTGTTGAAAACAATGTGTTTTAGGTGTGAAGTCCTTGTCCTTCTCTGACACTTTTTACTTATGTTGACACTTAAAGCAGAGGACTGTCACAGTGATTAACGACTATCATGCTTGCATGCACACACACTGTGGCACACATTCAGGCGGGTCATGATAGGGAGACTGTTTTAAATGGCCGGGCTCAGACACATCTGAGACCTTCCGAGTTTACCTTCACCTTCCTGTGTCCCTAGCCTCATTTCCTATTAACATTCCTCACTGCCCTGTGTGTGTTATCGCAACCCACACACACAGACACACACATGCGTGCACACACATACACACACACACACAACAGAATAGGAAGGACGTCTAAACACGGAAATCTCTGCATGTGTTGTACTATATATCAAAGTATCATCAGTGTACAAAATCTCCACAGTAAAAGCCCTTCACCAACCTCTCCATTTTCTCCCTCTCTCTATTTTATAACTTGCACAGAAACACACAGTTGCTGTTATTTGTTAACCTTCTCACTCCCTCTCAATGTCACTTTTCTATCATATGATACTATGACACTTACAGTGGTGGGGTGGAATCACTAATATGTAAATATTATTATATTTTGGGATATGATTTATGGACGTATTACACTACAGTAGGAGTAGGTCATGTAATAATGTATATATTCCTATATGTTCCTCATACATGTATGCTGATTCTTATCCTGCCAGGTCTAACGGTATTATAATAAGCTTCCACAAAGTGTCCTTACTGGCATTAGGTCAGGCATTAATACTCATGCCTGTAAGTTTGTTTGGTGCTGTTTACTGCTATATTTTTATCAGCTTTGGCTGACAATGGCTCTGTGACAACAAAAACAATAAAATGGATGAGGAACAGATTATCTGAAACCAGATTCATGCTCTACCGCTGCTAACATGCCTGGGGACTAGTGTGAATATGCATGTGTGTTTGTACAAGTGCTGGTTAGTGTGAAGTAGCCTATACAAAGAGTTCAAGCGCAGGTTCCAATTTGGTCTTACACCATCTGTCCTGAGCAGGGGCAAGGAGACAGGACTTGGCACCGATTTGCTATCTTTCCCCTGCAAACCGTTAAGGCTTAAGGACTTTTCCCTCTGACTGAACAAAGTTCTTATGAAAAGCGACAAGAGCATGTGGCCAGCACAAAGTGATTCCACGTTTTCCTGTCACTTTAAAGTGATATGCTACATGTCGCACAGTCAATTCCCCGCTACCTGTGACAGATAGAAATTGCCCGTGCTGAAGCCCCGCAAAATGGGTTTTCCACTTGACATGAGTGAAAGGTCCAGAGCAGGAAACTTGAAGTGGAATCAGAATCAGTAGAAGTTTAGCTTGTTTCCCCCAGTAATGATTTCTGGTGACATGTGCTGGTACATTGTGAGGTGGCTCCACACTGTTTGAACATTTCTGGATGCATTTGCGGTTTGCTCCAGGACTGTACCCATGTTTGGAATCTGCTTTACAAATTACACCCCTTTGTCATTGCACTGAACACACTGTTTATATCATTTTGGGGAGGTTCTGGGGCTGTTATGGTAATAATGCATAGCAGGATCATTACCAAGAATTTTTTTATGGCCACGAATACTATGGCGATCATTCAGTATGCAGATGAGGCCTTTTGTGTTCCACGTGTTATTTATTTCACACATCATAGGAAGTGGTAGTAGGGCACTATTATATATCCTTGTGCAAGTGCAATGCTTGTTTTGTTTTAACTCTTCCAATATCTTTTATTATCCATTCAACATTTCCCAAGGCCACAATTTCACAAGAGACTTGATGACTAAAAGTATCGTATGAGTATTATCTCCATATAAAATAATTAGGCCTATCTCCACTATGTTCCAACATCTAACAACAACAACTAAATAAATTGGTTAACCAAACAATAAAAAAAATAGCTTTTCAATGTGGGATGTTCTGTAGTGGTGCCTGCAAACAATACAATAATTATTGTATCGTGATACATTGGAACTAAAGCCAATGTTAAAGTGCAAATACAAAAATGTGCTACATAAATCTTCCTTAGAGGGTGGGGCTAAGTGCAGTCATAACTTTTTAGTTTTGAGAGAGAGAGATGGTTGCTTCTTATAGTATTTAATTTTTATTTTTTTTCCAAATGTTAATATTTGTACAAAGGAACAGCTTTAAGCTGTTCAGCCACTGCACCTGTAGCACAGGGAAACAAAACAAACAACCACACATAAAACAACCTGCTGAACAACAGCCCTAAACAGCTGACATGAAAAGAGCAGAGGGGGAATGAAAAGGACAAACAGTCAAGCAAAATAAATAGACAAAATAAATAGACAAAACTGCACAGCCACTAGCACTAAAATAATAACTATTAATTTAAATAAATAACTTAATGACTGTCTATAAAGAAAAGTTCTACATGTGATAACCACGAACAACATACATTTATTTATGAATGTGTCTGTGTGCGTGGATGTGTGCGTGTGAGGCCATGTTTACTTATGTGTGTGCGCGTATCTGAGTGTGTGTGTGAGGCCGTGTGTCTGTGTGTGTATATATATATAGATATAGATAGATAGATAGATAGATAAATAAAAATGTGTGTGTATGTGTGCGTGCAAAAGCCTGTCACAAAATGTAGTTGTTAGTGAGGGTGGGATGCCACAACCGCGCCGCACCGACCCCAGCAACAGGCAGGCAAGAACCCCAGAATCCAGGCCTTCCCGCGACGCCCTGAAGCCCAAAGAACCCGAGACCCCTTGTCCCGGAGGCAGCCATGCCCCATCCCTAGGGAGAGCAGCCGAGAACCGTGCCAGGAAGCTTCCCACCGCCAGGGAGAGAGAACATTGGTGAACCAGGGACGACAGCCACCCAACCCAGCCAGACGTCACCTCCCCACCCGAGTGCAGGCAGAGCCAGCGTCTTTTGGGCCCCTTGAGTCCGAGGCCGATTCCGGCCCCGGACAGCTGCCCCGCCTCCCCAGACGACCACCCCCAAGTAAGAGGGCCAAAACCCGCCCCGACCAAACCGGTCATGCGCCCCGGGGACTACCGCACGCCCTCATGGTGATAGAGCCAGCAGGGGGAGCCCCAGGGGGGAGGCAACAGGAGCCCCAACCCTGCCGAAGAAGGCTCCGGCGACGGGAGGGGACAACTGGTCCCAGGCCCAGGGACACGCCGCCCACCCCAGGCATTAATAGAGGCCAGATGCCCGACCTCCGGGTTCAGAGCGATCACGCGTACCACGGGAGCGACGCTTCCCCCACCCGACCCCACCCGACCCCAAGTATTTAATTTTCTTCAGTAACTTTCCATGAGCTGAAAACTGCATGAACATGATCTGATAAAACGCATGTTAAGCATTATTTTCTTGCCGGTTGCCACGGTACAACATATTATAATGCTTATAACTTGTAACTAAAAGCTGGTAACTAAATCAGCTGTGCTAAAAGCGAAAACTCTTTTTGAGTGCAGGGTTAGTTTCAGAGTTTATTAAACCTGCTTTCTGAAGCAGATCATTGGAAACTATCAAAATGCCAAATATTTATGTTTTGGCAATTAGCAATAGAAGTTGTTAGTAACTTTAATTGATTAGTGATGCTATAATCTCTTATTTTGCTATATTTAGTAGTGTTTTGTGTTATATTACATTTTATTTAGTTCAACAAAAAGCTGTCACTCATGTTGTACACTGGGGCAAGTATACATTATATTGTACTGGAAATAAATAGTTTGTACAACCATGTTATTGACATTGTGTGGTTTTCGTGCACACATTTTTATAGACAGCCAGAGTTGTCAATTAATCCATTATCCTGTATGGCCTTTCATATCCCTATCAGAGAGATGCATGCAGGATCAGAGGGTGTTTAGTATTGGAATGTCTCAATATTGTGGCATAAGTAAAATACAGTTTGGTGCCAGATAAGACTGTCCTGCCCATCTGTATGCATTCACATGACAAGAGCAACTCATTTCCCCACAAAGTGCCTGATGTCAGACAGATATGAAGCATAGCTGTCAAACCTTTAGCTTCTCCTGGCGCATTGACATGTGAACTATCTATTCCCTCCTGTACAACAAATCACTGGAGAGCAGTCTGACCTTCTCATTTAGACACCTGTCAGTCACAAATGTCATGCATAGACCTCTGTGCCATTGGTGTTTAACTTTTGAAGTCCACCAGAAAGGCTAAATGCTCAAATGAATATGCATCACAAATGGTATGCTTTAATGACAGACGTACAGTAGGTTTTCATTTAAAAAGTATCTCATATATTAAAAATGTTTTTAAATCACTCCAAAATGTAAATGACAATCCAATATGTGCAATATTCAGATTATATTTGTAATATGTAATATAAAAGCTATGCTATAACGATACAAAAAAATATTAATCAAAAGTCTCACCTGCTCTTAGCAATTATCTTTGATAATTGAATGATATATTGGCATTGTATATTAGCCCTGATGACATTATTCTTTCATTATTCTAACATAATTTAGTTACATTTGCTGGTGTATGACCTGTTTGGGTGTGACAAATGTATTGTATATGTAATTTATTGATTTTGAGCCTCGAACCCTACATGTTACGGACAATTAAGATCCTTATTTTAGCCAATGTACTGGTCATTATTATTAATAGACATTTCTCAACAATTGTCTCATTCATTGAACCTAGTTAAGAAGGTTTTGTGCACCTGGAGTTGACTACTGTTATTTTTTTTCTTTTAATCCTCCTATTGTCCTCAGGTTTCAATCCCCCTACCGTGTTATGCTAGAAGATGGCGCCACCTGATTGTGTGTGATTGTGTAGTTCTCTTTAGTGTCAGGCCTTTGTGTATTTCTTTCCTTTTCTTTATTTCTTTATGTATTTGTTTTTTTTTTCGTGCCTTTTAACCCTCTTGTTGTCCTTGGGTTTCAAATGCACTACCTTGTTGTGCCAGCAATGCACATCATGTGTCTGTGTAAGCTGTTGAATTAGAACTGACATCTTCTGCTGGCAGAAAGAGGTAGTGTGTTGGGTCAGTTTGACCCAGACGACAACAGGAGGGTTAAAACGGTTGTAGGTAGGATTTGAGAGATTTTCCATATTAACAACCCTAAAGCCTGTTGTTCTGCCTTTGTGAAGCCCATTTGCAAAACGGTTGTAGCTGTGTGTGCTCGTTCATGTGATTGACAGGCAGTTTGGGGTAGCAACATTAACCAAGGGGGGCAGACTTGTGAGGAATGGAAGGCACGTCTGCCAGCTAAACAAAGATCGGATCTGTTTGTCGCACATTGATGAGGTCAGAGGATTAAGACATTACATTGAACTGTTATTATTTTAATATTATTTGTTATGTAACACCTATGATCATAATTAAAAAATCACCCACGAATCACATTTTTTGCAAGTCACCCTTCCGGACCTGATACTGCACTGCTTCATATAGCTGGAAAAATCTAAATAAATGTATACAGAGGCAGGACACCTCCTATCTAGCTATTAAAAATGATGCCGCTATTGCATTCCTCTTCATCATTATTACCAGCAGCTCATATTGGTAATTGGTATTGAGTGTTTTCCCAGAATTGTGGTAGTTAACAGGCATAGTGTACAGGCAGTGCTGACTTGCTGCTGTAGAAAGGAGAGCTCTGATGTTGTGTTCCATCAGTATGATGGCTGTACAGTATATTAGCACGCCTCATTGTGTCAGTTTGTCATTATTAATAAAATAATGCTTTATACGTTTTTGAACTGCAGGGCTGACAAGACCTCTTTAGTACTCATATATAATCAATATTATGCAAGACTCATTGGCTGTTTTGGGTTTCCGTCAGGGCTGGACTGGTTATCTGGCGTACCGGCCGTTTAACCGGTGGGCCGATGCACCATTTGGGCCAGCCGATATAAATATATGTCTATCAAAACATATTAAAATATAAAATATATATATTTTAAAATATTATTTTGGCCAACGACCGGTCTATATATAGTGACAAAAGCCCATTGGGCCAGTCCAGTGTCAGTATACAAAATTGACCAATTAGGTCTCTTAGGCTACTGTAGCGCAGCATAAGCTATTTTGCATAGATTTTTGAAGATGTAATTCGCTAATGCAGTCGTAACTTTGACTGACTTCTTTAACGTGAACTGGAGTGATGCTGCCATTATTTTATAAGCATCACGTGGGTAAAGTCCACGTTGCTGTGAGTGAACTAAGTCCATCATACCATACCATCATAATAGCCTATTAAAATAATTAGGCTATGGATTCCCTTGATTAATTCAAATACATGAAAAGGCTTTATATAGTAAAGGCTGCAACATATGTTACTGTGCCAAAGTGTTGCTGTTGTCCATGCACCTTCATGTGATAGGCTAAACTCAAACAAACAAGCGCTCCATTGACTTTATTGCCTAATCACATACAAAGATCTACCTATAGTATTACTCGTATCTGAATTAATATAAAACAATAATTTAATATATTAACTGTGTAAACTTTATACAGCATTCATTGTCAATATAATTGAAATCTGAATGAAATAAGAAAGCACAGCTCAATGTATTAATTAATCTAACAACTATTTGCTTATTACCAGAATGCTATTTTCTAAAATTGTTAAATTGGGACCAGCCCCACGATTGTTGTGAGGGGCGAATTGGACCCAATATCTGTCCAATAGGGCCGATTTGGTCCCAATGTCTGTACAGTGCATGCCATTAGTTTTGGTTTGAATAGGATTAATGCAGTCTATGTAGGCATAGACCAGGTGGGTGTCAACGCCTCCATACTAAAATGAACTTACAGTTTTCCATAATGATAGGAGCAAGCTGTGTAATGGATGATGAGAGTTAAAGGGTAGCCAGCAATAGCATGGCAAATAACTATCATTTGCGTTAATAAAAGCTGTGTAAGTATCATTTGCGCTAATAAAAGCTGTGCTAGCTGCTTCTCTCCTGACTTATATTAGCGGCAATAGCCGATAGTCCCTTATCACAGATGTGTGTGTATGTGGGTACATGCAGAAACAAATGCTCCTTATGTAATTTAGTCTGACGTTCCTGCATATACCGGAAGGGAGTGAATGAAAACGTGTGAGGAGATAATGAATGGGTAAAGGAGAGAGGCCGTGATAGCCAGGCTGACACTGTAGCTTGGAGGGGGGGGGTTTGCGGGGGTTGCAGGTTGTCCGGACAGGAATGACAGTGGGAAATACAGCAGAATAGGACATAGACAGAGACAGTACAGGCTAATGAAACAGGGAAAGTAAGAGTGTATATGTTGGCGTGTGTAACAAAAAGTAGGGATCTGACAGAGAGAGGGAGCACAGTATATCTCTTGAGATTTAATAGCAGCACCCCAGCCGCACCATAGATCCACCTGCCTACATTGCAATGAGGTGTCATCTATCATGGGCTCGTTACATCAGACACCTCCTGTCTCACACGAAAACCCTGCTTAAAACCACTGTATGGAGGCGCTGAAAGTGCTGTAGCTTGAAGCAGGAATGAATAGGTTGATGTGAATCTGGATTGATGAGGAGGAATTGTGAAGCTCTGCTCTTTCACCGTGTATAAACCACAATTAATAACCTGATACTGACTTGAATTAATCACATTTCCTCTCTTCTTGTGGCAGTTTTAGAAATATGTGGTTGCTCTGGCCATGATGCTTTCAATTTGGTAGGCCTGGCACTTGCGGAGACTTAGAGATGACATTTCCGTCAACCGGACATGAAAATCTGACATCTGTAAACAATCATTCCTGTCCTGATTAATGAGTTTGCCCCAGGCACTGATGCATTACAAACTATGAAACATGGATAACATGGAGAAACTACAAGAGAGAGGCATTTAGTATCAAAAGGTTTTATGTTAGTCACAGTCTATTCTGATGCATTTATGTCACTAGGGATATTCCCCAGGGTCTGTCTGGGATGAGGGAAGACTTTGTGTATGTGTGTGTGTGTGTGTGTGTGCGCGTATGTATGCGAGTGTGTGCGTGTATGTGTGTGTGTGTGTGTGTGCATGCCATGTGCCATGATTGAAGGTTGTAAGTTAAGGGTCATCTCCAGGTAATAACAGCCTCCTCTTTGCATAACAGGAAACCTCCCTCTCGCCTCACTTATTCACTCCCTGTTCTCTTATTCTCTCCCTTCCCCCTCCACTAACAATACAAGGGACATTTCACTACTGTGTCCATTCCCAGACCAGCAGCCACACAGAGGGAGACCATGAGCAGCGCTGTAGCAGTAATGGCTGTCTCATTGTTTTCTCTGGATTTAGACTTGGCCACCATGGTGACATCTGCATGGACCGTGGGATAGCAGCTAGGATAGCAGCTCAGCTTAAAGGCACAATTAATGAAAGGAGACAGTTTATCACCCTCACCGTTTCTCTTTTTTGTTAACGTGCCATTAAAGCTGTAAAGGAAATTTCATAAACAAGCTTCAGACACTTTGCACCTGTCTTTGGAATCACAGTAATTAACGTGACCCCTTGCGGCTGCTGTCAGCACTGATTTATAAAGGATTAATGAAGATTTACCTGCTGATTGTCAGCTGAGACACACACACACACACACAAACATGCACACCTTGGAACAATTAATTCACATTTGAGAAAATGAGGCGCTAATTAATACATATTGGTCATATCCCATTGTTATCTAACAGCGAAGATCACTGCAATTCATTAGCTCATAAACGTCAGTGTTCATTACACACTGTACATGGGCACCTGGGTGCTAGTAATTGTTTGGTCAATGACAGAAGGATATATTTTCTGAAGCAGACACAGATGGGAAGATGAATGTGGCAGCAGGGCGTGTTACACCAGGTGTGGAAAGCATTTCTGTGTTTTACGTGATGACCTGGAGATTAACTTGTTATAAAAAACACCTGACCTGAGACTGTCTGGAGCAAGATAATGTTTTACATGCTATGCACAGTTCACCGGACTTACGGTAGCATGCTTGCTGATTTACTATGCCGTTTAACTTGTTTTCTATTTTGTGTTTTGTGTTGTTTATATTCCTTACTTTCTGTATTGTGTGGTTATACTGTAATAGTCACACAGTTTAATATCTTACAACAAGCCATCTGACACACACACACGGGCGCGCACACGCACACACATTTATAATATGTATACACACACGTCACACACATACAGTGTAATGATCACTTTATTGAGACATTTAATCAGCTCTAAATGCACAAGTCACTTTGGATAAAAGCATATGCTAAATGACTAGTTTAAAAATATGAAATATTCATATACAAAAGATTCATGCAGGGCTAACTGAAAATATATCCAACTCTATCTTTAGATGCATCTATAAAACGCAGAAATCTCATGATTCCTCTGTAGCTTCCCTGGGGCGTGGTTTCTTTGAAAGTCACATTTCAAACGGTTCTGACCAGTCGCTCGGCATATCCAAGCTTTACCCACTCCACAGATATGAACAATGAACAGCCTTCAGTTCATCCACCCTCTACACCCATGTGGTGTGTCCAGTCCTGCGGGCTTCAGTCTCTCATGTGTCACTGTGTCCATGTCCAAGAAACATAGCTGTCCACACCATTGAATATCTTTAACTGACTAGTGTTTGGGATTCACCCAAGGTCAGAGAAACCCACCAGTGGGGCCCTGGGCAAGGTAATGCAGAGGGCTTCTTCTGGTGGCAGACCCTGCATGTGAAATCTATACAGTACAAAGGCCCTTGGCAGCTCAGCCTCTCAAGGACCAATGGCCTCCAAGGGCAACCTCCCATAGACAACCAAAGACAACTAAGGGCCCCTCCAAAAACAAACAAGTGCATTCGAGGGCAACATCTGAAATGCAACCAAGGGCCTCCAAAAACAACAAAGGGCCTCCAAAGGCAACCTAGGGCCCTTCCAAAAACAAAGGGCCCTTGGAAACTGGTGTCTGGGCCTGTGTAAACCTGTGTGTGTCTGTGGCTCAGTAGTGGGTTCTGGAAGACACTCGATCTGACTCACGTTCTGAGTTTGAGTCAGACACTGCATAATCCTCTTCTCTTTCAACTTTAACATCTAACCCACATCAGACTCAAGTCCAGTCCACGGTCCACAGCACTGCCAATGCTACCAGGCCATTTATCTTGCTTTCCCTCCTTGCCATCGTATACTGTAGTTAGCTCAGTGCTCAAAATATAAAGCAACGCTTTATATGTTGCTTAATAAAGCGTGCACATTTAAATAATAGGATCGCCAAAGTGTTGAAAACAAGTGTGGGATTATTCATGTAGTTGTACTTCTGATAGCCTGCATATCATATTCTGTGTATCCCTTATTTCATGTGCTCTTTATGGATTATAGATTGTAGGAAATGTGCTTACTGCTCTGACGTGTGTGTGTGTGTGTGTGTGTGTGAAAGAGATAGAAAGAGAGAGAGTGAGAGAGAGAGAGAGAGAGAGAGAGAGAGAGAGAGAGAGAGAGAGAGAGAGAGAACAATTATGAGTCTGTGACACAGACAGTGCCAGGGTTTTTGGAAAGACTGCACCGTTCAAATGATGACGATGAAAGCACCATTAACAGTATTGCATATTAGCACTTGCTTGCTTGGCTTGAACAAAGCTATGGTGGTTTTCAATTGGTATTATCTTTACAGATATACATTACTTGTCTCTCTTTTCTTTACTCTTGGTCTTCTCTGTCTTCCTTCCACACGTACAGGGACTTACCAAGGTTTTCCGATGGCACCAGTTGCCCTCATCCACCTGTGGTAGACTTCAATCAAAAGGGTGGCCCCTCTTGCCTTAATCTTTATTGATTTCTGCAGCCGGTTGTTTGATTGTCTTGGAGAGAAAGACATTTCGTATTCTGCCAGTACGACAGGTGGGGTGTGTGTTGTAATCAGGCACACAGTCACACACCCATACGTCAGATACACAGCAAGGTTTGCCCAGTCGATAGACGCATTGAATAGCAGGTCAGAAAAGGGGAGGGAGAGGGACGGAGGGGGGTGAGAGAAGTGGACAGGAGTACAGAAGGGAGGACACAATGTAGGAGGGGACAAAGAAGGAAACATGCTTTTGTTGTTAGGGGAGAGGTGACAGAGAGGAAGAAAGGGAAAAGAGAGGAGGAGGTGGGGTACGAGGATGGTAGCATGGCTGTTCTGCCAGTCTTGGCACATCTTTCCTCTCATTATAGTTTCTGTCCCTGACTCCAGGCTGGTTTCTGGTCCTCCCCCACGGCTAGCCCCGGAGCAGGGATCCATCCAGTCCAGCCCTCCTGTCAAGCCAACCCTAGCTCAGCAGCTCTGGCCAGGCATCTGTCAGCCCACACAGACCCCTGTCAGCTGTAGTCTATTGGCAAGTCCACACTGGCACCGCACAGCGGTGCGGGCAAGAGTATAGTTTAACACAGCAGAGCATCCATCAACAAAGCTCTGGGTAAAATAGCAGAGGACAGCAGCCTAGGCATTCATCACAACCAGACCCAGCAGCAACCTTGCCTCGCTCGGACCCTGGAGGGATTGATAAACAACAGGGCCCCTGTTCAAAAACCAAGTAAAAAGATGCATTGACAAGACTGCATGCTGTTTTCATGTCTACTGTAAGAAAGTGTTTGCTGTATTGACATTTGTGTGTTAGATAAGCAAATACTCTGCCTTCATTATTAAAGGCATTGTGTTATTGTAAAGCCATCACATTAGTGTCCCGCTGAACAGTGTTGAGCGACTGTACAGTATCATTTCGAGAGATGTAGCTGGTGGGTGGCATGGATGTTTCATTAGAAACCGCTCAACCGCAGCTGGCTTTTACAGTCTGCAAAGCTGCAAACTGCAAACAGCGTGTTGAGTGTACCTTAAATTAGCCCCGCCTGAGAAAGCCTTCCTCATTTTGGACTAGCTAGTGGCCCCAAAACAGCCTGGGATCAGTTTTGCCTGGACACACCTTGACAGTTAGGGGCTACAGGTAGACAGCTGCTCTGACAGGTGACAGGAAGTTCTGTGCTTCCAGGTCAGCAGCTCGTTAACAAGAACAGGAAATAGATATAGTACCCAGCATGCTTTGCACTTTGCCCTGGGGGTTGACGGAACTTTTGTGAGATATAAGCAGCTTGAGGAAAGACAGATACTGTAAGTGGGGGATGGGGCAGTGGGGTAGGAAATATAGCCAATCATTTTGATCTTCACAAGGAATCCTTCTTTGACATCTGAGCCATGCTGCTTGTCTGCTTATAGAGAGAACAGGTGAAGGAGCGTGTGGTATATTATGGTGTGGGCCGAATGGGGGTTTGCATCTGAAGGAGGCCAGCTGGCTGAGAGTGAAGGATTGGAGAGGAGGCAGGAATATGTCATCCAGCTGAATAAGGCACCAGTTGAAATCTCAATTTGTACCGTGTGTTAGTTTATGTTTTGGTTGTTGTTTTTTTTTCCATCCATATGGAGGAGCATATGGTGAATATCTGGAGTGGGTAATTTGGATCATAGATTTTTCATCTTACCTGTATTTGTTCTAATAGATCATCCTTTGGACCGGATGGGGTTTCTTAGTCATTTATCTAATTGAAGTAGTTTGAGCAGTTTATTGCCTTGGAGTAAGTACCTGAAATATGTTTGGATAGATGTCCAGTGTGTGCTTTTAAAAGCTACATTTACTTGATGTCAGAGGTTTGCGGGAATTTGGCCGATGAGTCTATTGCCTTCCCATTGTACTGTATACCCTTACAGAATTTGTACTGTTACAAGCCACTATTTAGGGATGAAATGTACCATAGCTATTTCTTCCTATCAAAAAAACCCACATTGTTATTAGTTGATGTTATTGTATTAAGATAATTTAATGAAACAATTAACAAGTATACAAACTACAGAAGTGTATTGATGCCATGCCAGGAAAAAAATCTGGTATCATATGCTAAAATCGTTTAACGTTATAAGACAGTTTCATGTTATTAATTTGATCAAATACTTTCAGGGTGCATTTACGCGACTTGAACATTAAGGTTGTAGCATGTTTGCTTGGATTGAACTGAGACATTATATTTAGCACGGTGTGGCAACTGTTTGTGTGGGAAGTGCAGGTGCAGGCGAAACATCCATCCATCCATCCATCCATCCTCAACCACTTATCCGGTGTTGGGTCGCCGGGGCAGCAGCTCCAGCAGACTAAACAAGGAGTAACAAACAATACAGCACTGTAGCAAAAACAGGCTCTCGGCCAAGAGGCTGCATGTAGCCTAATGACGTGAACACAGTCCCCAACTTAACATTGCCTAGATCGTGTATAGACTATAACCCCCCACAGACAAAGACAGGTGCAGATGATGATGGTGATGTGAGCCCGGTGTGTGGCTAGGGTGAGATGGGAATAGACCTGGCCAGTCGTGTTGTCACTGCTCACAGTCGGCAGCACATGTGAATAGGATCACAGAATGGCATTTATCTTATTTAGTTTTGGGTTATGCCATGCAAATAAATTGAGCTTTTGACATACAATCCAGATATGGACTTCGTTTGCATATGATATGATGTTTGCTAACTGCTGAACGTTAAAATCATAATGCAGGCGCACATTATGCATGACAGCCCTGGACAAACTCTTTCCATTATCAACCCACATCAGACTCAAGTCTGATGTGGGTTAGATTATGCTCAAACAGCTCAGAATCTCTTTAAATTTGCCATGAGTGATTTGAGCGACGTGTTTTCTGTGCACTACAGAAAGCAATGATTGCATGTAGCAAAATATCAACTTAAGGACTGTTGTCCTTGGGTTTCAAACACACTACCTTGTTGTGCCAGCAGTGCACATCATATGTCTATGTAAGCTGTAGAATTAGAATTGGCGCCTTCTATCTGCCACACAGAGGTAGTGAATTGGCTCAGTTTGAACCGGAGGGTTAACTATCTCCTAACTGAAAAACACCAGTGTTATCCAGTGGATATACAGTATGGGTCCTTGACAAAACATGTTTGCAACACATAATCACACACCGTGGTAGGGGTGAATATTGAAAACACATAATTCTTCTCAAAGTGAAAATCCTTTAGACCCAGAAGTCCTTATACGGGCATGGGCACCGTCTGGCTAGGTTTATACTGGTTGGAGGTTCCCCTCCCCGGTTCATCCGTTCACAGTGTAGACACACCGGCATGTGTCTACCAGCGGGTCCCCCCTCCTGTTCACCCTAGTGAACGGGAGAGGGTAACGCCATTAGCCTACCCCACAAGTGGATGGTATTATAGCTAATAAGAAGAATATGCATAGACATCACAAAGGTTTTGGGCCATGTGATCAGATCATCGCAAAAAGCTGAAGAGTTCAAGATCGCATACATAACGTGAAACTGTCTTATCACATTCTAAAGTGAAACTGTCTTATCA
>JAODUG010008358.1:0-11479 GCA_027564795.1 Aphredoderus sayanus | reverse complement strand
GCCATAACAAGCAGTCTTATGTAGGACTAACAAATATCTGAAAAATATCTAAAGTTACACTACATTACTTACAGACATAGTGAGCTCATTTCTGCAGCTGTTACACCCACAATATCTCATCCCAGCGCTGCATGTCAGCGCTTGTACACTTCCCGCCTGCGTGTGGTTGCGGGTGCACCAACCATACACTGGCCGTGTGGTCATGACAGGGTGCCCGTAATATGGAGGGCGGCTTTGGCCAGCTGCACTGTGGATGCCGCAGTAGATACTGCAGTTGCCTTGGACTCATACTCTTCAGAAGCCTCTGTCTCTATTGCCTGTATCCACATCTGTCTCCTTAAAGGTTCAGTTATTTTCAGTTCAACATCTTATGAAAACTTAGTTCTTGATTCTTTACCTTGTTGGCAGTGCATCACAGCCGGCACACAACAACTTTTAGACATGTTTCAGTTTTTTGTGAGCAGACGAAAGTGACAAGGAGGCAGCTCCGTGCAATTCAAAGTCAGTGGAGAGCGATCAATTGTTTTCCCCCCTAAGTCGGAGTTGGAGTGGTTCTCGGGGTGTGTGATGCATAGCTCTCTGTTTCTGTGCTGTGTCTCTGTAGGCAGTGCTCTCCACCGGTTGATTGTGTAAATGTTGTATGTCTAGGTCCACATAAGACTTTTACAAGTTCAAGTTTTGTAGCAATTACAATGCTTCCTGGGCATTGTGGGCATTTATTTTTGATTTGTCTGCTTCCCATCATGTAGAATGCTCAACTGTACTACTCACAATTATCCACAGTTATGTGAGCTGCCTATTCAACACTTATTTCCTTTCATATTTTTCACAATTATCACACTATGGTATTGAAAACCGGAGGAGAACGAGCGCATATACCGTATAGTGCCTATGGTGAGCAACATTAAACGCTGCAAATTGATGAAAAGGGCCTTGAAGTATAGAAATAATGTTAGAATGATGAGCTCTATCTTACAGAAGCCACAGAAGGAAAGAAACAAGGCATATACACTGATTGAATAATTATTAACAATGGAAAAACACAGCATTAAATGATATGGCAAATTGTGGTTCTAGTGTTTAGAATAAGTTAATTCATTTGTTGTAATTGTTTATCCCTACCTGTGCAAAACTACCAGCGATTCAGAAACATTTCTTTTAACCATCTATAAACAAAGCTGCCGTATTCATCAACAAGCGTGAAAAACATCTTTAAAAGTATATTTTGTGCCTGTGTGTGTGGGAGGGATCGAAAATCTCACAGAGATAAATAAGTAAACAGGTGCACACACAGGAGGGAATCTTAATGCCCTTCGCTGGTCGTACAGAGAGCCCCCTGAACTCCACACCTGTCCCGGCTGGCTGATTATGACTGGCTGTTGGAGTCTAGAGGAGCTGTGGGTAGAGGAGAGTGCGAGCCACACAGCACCCGTGTCACAGGGGTACGCGAGTTTCAAACCAGAACGTTTCTTTAAACATTCACACAAGAGGAGCAGCGTCAGTATGATGTCAAGCTAGGAGCACAAGCCCTCAGCTGTTCTGACACCCAGCTCCCACCGTGCCGCAGGCCAGCTTGGCAGCAGCTCTGCATTTATGGATAACCAGGGATCCGCCGCGTCAGCCCACCGTGTCTAATCTACTCTCTTGTATACCAGAGCCACTTCATGGCGGCACAGAGAGCCGGGGCCCAGGGAGTCTGTGGAATTTGCATGTGAGGCGCATCCACTGTCGCATCACATAACCCCCGACATCCATTCTCATTGATCCCGACGTCCGCTCACATTCACATTTATTCATTAGTCAGGTGCTCGCCTTACCTGCTGCCCAGCGCCAGGTGCCTTAGCTGGGGCAAATGCTCTGACGTAATAAGACATACACAGGAGGGTACCACTCCACTGTCCGTTCCCATTTGTGAACTAAATGTACTGTAAAAGGAGATGTGTTTATAAGGGAATGGAGAAGAGGCAGATAGGCCTCCGTACTGAACAACAAATAGAGAGGGAATACGTGGTGGGAAGCCAGGCTGAGGGAAATGAGAATGTATTGCAAAGCTATTGGAAGTGCCCGGCCCTTACCAGAGGGGAGTCCTGCGTTGTTCGACTTCAGTGCATCTGGGTTTCATGCAGCTCACCCACTCTTCCTGATTGTGTACCTGCTGTTATTCACAAGTTTACATATGGTATTTGCCTCGAAGACGCTCTCTGAACAAAAGCTTGAATGCCGTTTGCACAGATTAGGGTAGAGCTACTCTTTTACATGTTCAAATGTTTTTCAAATATGTGTTTGTTTACGCCTAACTAAACTTGGCTCCGTCTCCCCTCACCTCATTTGCTCTCACTGTGTCCCCCCAGGTGCTATGTGGATGATAAAGTGTCCAAGGTAGCCTGGCTCAATCGATCCAACATCATCTTTGCTGGCCAGGACAAGTGGTCCCTGGACCCCAGAGTGGACCTGGTCACTAAAGGACAGCTGGAGTACAGCCTGCGCATACAGAAGGTATTCCTGACCAAAGCTACAACAACTGTGTTGTTATTGGCCTCATTAATACAAACACTTTCCTTTTTTTCACTGAAATAAAACATCACTTTGCTTTGCAGTTGCCAAGCCGGTTTAACAGAGCATAAATAGCACCAGATGACTATATTAATATTATCCTCCTAACATTACAAATGTACTGCATGTGAAGAACGACAACAAAAAAGCTAAGACCCTGATTCTTATTGTTTGTATTATAGGTGGATGTGTATGATGAGGGACCCTACACTTGCTCCATACAGACTAAGCAGCAGCCTAAGACCTCACAAGCCTACCTCATTGTACAAGGTGAGTCCTACAGTATCTTGCTTCCTGTTACCTGTGTGACACAACATGCTACTGAGGCTATTGCTGTTCTTGCTGACTGGGGTAGTATACTGTATAAGAATGAACTTCTGAAAGATTTCATGTGTAGATAAAATACAAACCTGCACTACTTGAAATAGCCATTCCAGTGTGTCAATATGTGTTTATATATATTATATTTTATGAAACACAAAAAGAATAAGGAATATGGATAGGAAATCTACTTTTAACCCTCCTGGTGTCTTATGGGTCAAAATGACCCGGTGCACTCGCCAGCAGCAGGCGCCAATCACAACACGGACATATGACATTCCACAGTTGGCTCCCTCTGCTGTTAGTTTGCTGAGGACAGCTGGAGGGTTCAAATTGACCAGGTATGCTTATTTAGACTTTATTTAACAAGAATAGAAACCCTTTTATTTAAATCTATTTGTCAAGGGAAACCTGGCCAATAAAAGCATCAGAACATAATTAAGTTATCATGACACATGACAATACACACAGTACATCTCCTTAATGAAAAGTAACTTTAGGAATTTTTTACCCTATTTAAACCATTAGCCTAACTATCTTGAATGACAACCTCTGAAGTATGTGGGGAAGTTGATCACTTGAGACCATGAACAAATAGTAGCAATAAAACATAGTGAGCTGTGCGTCAAGGCCAAACCTGAGAATTCATTACCCATAGAAGTGCCAAGCCTTACCTTGTTTTTTAAAAGCCTTAGTTAGTTTACAGAAATTGCTTTTAACCTGTCAAAAACATGACAGTATCACAGTTCTACCCACAAGTCCTCATAAGAGGATGTGTGTGTGTGTGTGTGGGTGTGTGTCAAAATAAGTTTATGTTTATTTTGATTAAATTAATGTGTTGATTTGTCTTATACTGCTGCTTTAGTCCTTTGACCATTGCTGTATAGTGACACAACACACATGTAGATTGACAGCAATCTCACCACGTATTTAACCCTCCTATTGTCCTTGAGTTTCAAATGCTTTGCCAGAAGATGGTGCCATCTGATTGTGTATGATTGTGTGGTTAATTTTACTGTCATACGGTCTTATGGTCTTCCTACTCTTTGTTATTTATTTATATATATTCTTTCTCCAGAAACTGCAAAATTATCTTGTTTCTTTATATATTTGTTTGTTTTTTCATGCCTTTTAACCCTCCTTTTGTCCTCGGGTTTCAAGCACACATCTTGTAAACTGTATAATTAGGTTTAGCGCTGTGATTTGGGTCAGTTTGACCCGGAGGACAACAGGAGGGTTAAGGTCATCCAGTCAGAATCAGTCAGTACATTTATGTGGTAAGCTTTCAATCATACAGTACCTTAAAGACTGTCCCATTCATTTCCATAGAAGAATACTGTGGCTGCTAGTGAAGAAAATATCATCTGTTATAAATTCCCCACACATTACCTTGCAAAGAAACCCCCTTTTATATAGCTATGGGGTAAAGATATTATCCATTAATAGCCTTTTAAAAGGTCAAAATGTGAATTGATGCTGCCGTTCTGGGATCTGTGGTGGCAAATTGCCTCTGCTTCCCAGAATCCATTGTGTTGGATTATAGAGCTCTTGATCATCGGAATGTCCTGCTAGACTTTCTGAGTTTCTGTCCCTGGTCTCATTTGTCATGGCTAATGTGACAGTTATAGCCAAACATTGATTCTGTTGCTTTCTTCCCTGGTATTTTGTACGCTGAATTGCCTTTCAAAATACGATTTAATTTTGCTGCTATTGTTATGCTCATCTGTTGTTCCTCCCTATTATGTGGGTGTAATCTTCATTTTGGGAGCAGTCAGTAGTGCAATGGTGAAGGCCTGTGTTTTAACACAGTGGTTTCCAATAAGGGGATCCAGCTTGACAACCATTGGAATCCAGTTTCCTGTATATTGTGTGAACATTTTTCAAATCATATTCCTTTGAATCACAATTAAATGCAGAGGGTGTCTGTGAACTGCACCGCTCACAGATTAGATAAGAAAAACGAATATGCCCTCATCATTTGCTAATTGAAAATCAGTAACCGTTTGTACATGATTGTAAATCTGTGTGCCATTGCTTACATAACCCCCAGCAACACATCCCCATTCCACACCCATGTACAAGAATAACCCTATAAGTCCATACATTTACATACATTCCACATATATCTGTGACCCTCCTGTGTAGCCCCGATACTTTCATGACCCTCCCCCACAAAACCCAATCAAGTGTGTGGGATAATGAGTCACCCTGCCGTCATATTTAAATGGATATGAAAACATGGCCCCTGGTTACACACCCAAGATCGGGTTCACGTAACGAAAGCTGACAATTTTCTGCTAGCAGGGACAGGGCTGTAATTGGAAAACAAATGATCAGACAAAGTGAATTTGCAGTGGATGGTAAAGTGGTGGACTTGTGGGCTTCCGACAAGCGGTGTCAGACACCAGGGTTGCTGCACACAAGAATCCTAATAATAGCCAGTTTTCCACTCTATTCTCCTTTAATCTTCACAAAACTCAAGCACTGGTGTATTGCCAGGGCTCGGTTCCTGTTGTGGTGAATTGGCTGTGATGTCACTGTTGGTTTGACTTTAAAATTATGAAGTCTATAGCGAGCCACAGCCTGTGAAAATGTATGATCTGCTGTATGTAGGAGTAGGAGTCTCTGATGTCAATGTGTGTTTGCAAGCGGCAAATCAATGTAAAAGATGCTGTAGTGTAGAACTGTTGTCCAAGTTTAGAACATTTTCTGTTGTGTTTGTTTTGTGTTTATACTTAAGCTCAGCGGTCTTTAGCTCTGGTCCTGTGGATGTACTGCACTGCATGTTTTAGATGTTTCCCTGCTCCAACACACCTGATTCTAATGGATGGGTCATTATCAGCCTTCTGCAGATATGGATAACGACCCATTTAAAAGTTTAATCTATTCATCTTACTGCTTGACTGCCACAGTACTACAACTGGTAAACCTTTTATATGTTTTATTTTATTTTTTTATATTAACTCCTGTTTAATTTTATACTGACAATGGTAAACATTCATTTTATGATTTTTAAATTCCATTTTCTTATTTCTTAATTTTAAGATGTTTTATCATTTTATGCTTGCTATACTATCTCACTATCTCATACCGTATGTACTATCTTTTTTCTTATTCCTTTTTGTTTTTGTTTTATTTCTTTAATATTATTTTACCTTTATCCTTTGTTTTTTCCAATTTCTTTAATTGTAAAGCACTTCAAGCTGCAACCCCTGTGTGTGTGAAAGGTGCTATATAAATAAAGTTAATAATAATAATAATAGTAATTATTATTATTATTATTATTAAAACTATTATTATTATTATTAATGCAAGTTCAGCCTTACGACAATTTAAGACTTACTTAATCAGTTACTCAACCAATCTGATGATGAGCCGTCTGCATATTCTGATCAGTGTTCAACGACACATTTCTGAATCACTGTGGTAACTTGCTTGCAAGCAACCACTAACAATAGCTACGGGCAGCTAGCTAGCCACCTGAAGTTGTTTCATCCCACAACAAGAAAAACTGCCCCCATGTTGCCCCCACCCCTTATATTTCTAAATAAACGTTTGACTTCAACGTCGTCGCACTTAGCCACTTCCACTGGTCTCTGATTGGCCTGCCCTTCCACTGAGTAAACCTTCATGCGAACATGGTTTCCAGACTATAATCTCAGCAAAAGTTGATCTGAAAATGTCCTATTTGCTTAAACACACAAGATGCGTTTCTTCAACTAAAATCATTCTAACTAAAGAATACAACTAAAGAATACAACAAAACATACAAAATCATATGTTTTTCATGTTAATGTTTTATTTCAATAGACCCTCTAATGGGGTTTACCCAATTGATTATGCTACCTGTTATTGTACATTAGTGCAGACACAATTTCACGGTTATTTCATTATTGGTCTCAATATTAGCTATGACCTTATATGTGCATTCCTGAGATGAGGGTATTGAGGTATACAGAATGGTCAATTATTTCGACCTGTGCTGTCTACCTCCTAGAGATTATTGCATGTATGCCTGTGTGTGGTTTAGTGTGTGTGTTTGTCTGTCTGTGTGTGTGTGTGTGTGTGTGTGTGTGTGCGTGCGTGCATGTGTGTGTGTGTGTGTGTGTGTGAGCAGGCAATCACACTAACGCAACTGTTGGATGTGTGCCAGATGTCAGGAGGTCCTTGGAATCTGTCAATAGCATCGATCTCAGGGTGGTCTCCAATTGCACTGGTCTGTTTTCTACCTCTGTTTCCCCTCTTCCTTTGTTCCATTGCAGCCATGACTGTGCTTGATCAGCTAATTCAAATGCCCATTGATCTGTTACCATAGCTTTTGGATTTAAGTCAGCAGTTGGCTATGCTACCCTTTATGAAATCCAAACCTCTTAAGTAACACTGTTATTATAATAAATTAGCATGAAGCATCTGATCTCTGCTGCATTGTCAAGATAAATTAAGTAGAAACCTCTGAAGATTTTTCTTTTATTAGGCCTAGGTTATTGTGATATAATGACACACATCATGTACATGTATATAATACTCATCCTATTTGTTTTTTATTTAAAATATAAATTCCCATACGTTTTTGGTTTTTATGTTGTGATTAACCCAGGAATATAAAGAAATAGGTCATCTGGATTAGTTCTAATAAATAGGAATTAATTTACACACTTGGATTGAAAAACATGGTCTTAACTATTCTAAGTGTCACAAAAGCAACATGTATATACTGTAAAAGTGTGTGTGTGTGTGTGTGTGTGTGTGTGTGTGTGTGTGTGGCCCAGAAATCAGGCTTATCCATTCGAGATAGAATATACCTGGTACCAGCAACTTTCCTACTGATTTACAGAAATGCTTATTCTCATGTCTACAGACCCTGGATATCATGTATCATTTTGCTCTACTTTCTTTACTGGCTGTAATTATATGACACATAATTGCAGCCTCAATTCTAAAGCTCATTGGCCCTCCCTGTATTTGTGAAGGCATGCCCACTGGTTGTTATTATATGCTCCTTCTATTGGTTCCTACCTACAGTACCTGAGCACTAATTTAACAAGAAGTCAGGGCCATTATAGATTATGTCCTGCAAATGTCCATTGCTTGTTGATTATATTTGTTACAGACAATTTATATCAACCCTAAATTATATCTGAGCTCATGATTATTGGACAGTGTCTGTATGTATGTTGTCTTATTCAGTGGACTGAGCGGCATTGCAAATAAGGAGGATGTACAGTAATGGGGAACAAAGCAACTAGTTTTAGCAGCGGTTTTGTTTTGATATATGGTTAAGGTGACTTGTGACTGGTCATTAGGGGCATGCAGGTGGGCGGCCCCATCTGTTGCAAATAATGTTCTTATTCATTCTCCAGAATATTCTCCAGATTAATTCTGCTATCTTGCCTCCATACATTTTATATGTACTACATGTTACCCATACATTTGTTCATCAGAGCATTGGGAAATCATCTGGACAGCTGAAAATGTCATATTGTGTTCCTATTCTGTTCAATATGGAAGGAATTTCACGCATCTGTAATTTTCATACTACTTACTTGTGTCCCCACACCAAGTTATTACTGTGATTTTCAGCCTGTTATCCATACATTTCTCCATCTTAGATTTAAGACTTTTTATTGATATTGACTTTGTTTTCCCTGAGTTCAGTTTGAAAGGCATCTCTCAAATTCATTCTGCTGAATTGAACTGTTTGTCCTGTGATTTTCAGCCTGTTTTTCATATATTTGTCCGTCTTAGATTTGGGACTTTTTACTGAAATTGGGCCTCATTCACCAACATTCCTATGATGTTCTTCTAAAAACCAACTTGTGCAGTTTTTATGAAGATGCTGACATTCACCAATGGTTTCTTATTTGGGATTTGTACTTAGGAGAGAACAGAATCGATGCACCCTTAATAGCACACACATGCAGATTTGAGTGCTTACATGCTCATGACAATTATCTATATTGTATTTCCTTCAATTCTACACTTTTGTAATACAGTATATGAAATTAAAATAATATGAAATAATTTAGAATATTTTTATTTTTATTAGTGTCTAATGTACATACATGTACCGAATTATGGTATTTTAATATAATGAAACACTTAAATTCACTTAACCCTCTACCACGGAGGTCTAGGGGCATGTTCCCCCAGGGAACATATTCACCAACACATATTTTTATGATGTGCTTGGAGTAACAATTCATGTAAAATATATCAAAATGTTTTTGTTACACCAGGCTATTGGTGCTCACCAGCCAAGGGATATTGGCAACGCATGCTGCGTTAAAAACACATCGGTAAGAGAGTACCACATCCTGTTCCTGAGAGTAGTTTTCCTGTTATGTAGCCTATCTATTGAAGTGTTGTGTCACATATTGAAGTACTGTACAGTGTGTGACAGAAGGCTATGAAAGCAAATGTAGCTGACGCTACAGTAATAAATCAACACTGTATAGGATGTATATAAAAGCTTGACAGGTCTCCTGTACCTTGGTTGCAAATGTAGGATTAGACAAGTGGCCTAGGGAGGGGCTTTGGTCAATTCGGTCCCCCAGAATGGCAAACTCCTTACAACACCACTGCTTGTACTGCATGTATGTACAATACTGTATATGTCCATTCTATGTTTGAAATCTCATGTGTTGTTTTATGCTGCTTCTTTCGCCATGGTCTCTCTTGAAAGGAGAGATTTTAACCTCAGTAAGACTTCACCTGGTTAAATAAAGTATAGTTTTTCATCTTACTGAAATGCCAATTTAATAATTTAATAGTGCTGAGAAACAAAGACGTCCCTTCACTAGATGATTGTATTACTGGCAGAAACTAAGTATTCAGACTGCATACACCTCCACAGTTATCCTTGCTTCCTTCCTTCCACCCATTGCCTTCCAGTATCACAGTGCACTGATATTTTAAAAGCTGATTCAAAGAAGATAGGTCACTCACTGGAGGGGTCAGGAGGTGTGTGTTTGTGTGTGTGTGTGTGTGTGTGTGTGTGCGTGTGTGTGTGCGTGTGTGTGTAAGGGAGTATTTGTATTTGAGTGTTTGAATGTGCACTGTATGTGTACATATCATCTGAGCTAGGAGGACTGACCTTTAGCAATTATCATGGGACTATCGGAACCTTTCAGCAGACTCTCTGAAGTCATCTATCTGCCTCCATTCAGACCCCCCTACCCCCCAACACACACATCACCTCCTCTTCCTCCTCTTAGGCCACACGTCGGCCTCTCCAACCACTCCTTAAGTGCGTCTTTTGTTAAGGCGCGCTGTTGTCTCGCTCACTATTGTGAGGTTATGGGAAGGGGTGGTTTGGGGGCTATTTTGGCAGAAAGAAAAAGAAAGACACAGATGGAGTGTAATTTACTGTCACTCACATTCAATATAAACAAGCTTCTGTCTGACTACAGCAGCTTGTGCTGCTTACATGTTGTAATTATTACTTTAAGATCCCTCTTTAGCCATAATAGGATAACTAAACATGTAAAGAGAAGTACATAGGCATCCACTCTAAGTTGGACTAATATTCCCTTTAAAATAAAATATGTTTATATATATACTTATAATAATATATTTGTATATATGTCACCTTAGTTTACAATGTGCTTTGACAGTCAAACAAAGAATACTCTTTGAATATAGAGATCAAAGGCAACATCACATAAAAGCAAGCCTATTAAAATGTCACAACAAAGCAGAGTACTCCTGTCCATTCAAGGCAATATAACAGTACTGTATATGAGGGGTGGAATAAAGATTATTCGATCAGAACAGAGCTGACTAACCACCATGCAAAATGAAAATGAAGCAGGCAAAAGTACACCCACCACAATACCCCAGCTGCAACCCTCATCCCAAAAGACCAGAAGCCACACCACCAATGTGCTGCTGGCCTGATCTACAGCCTGTTCAGCACATCTCCTTAAGATAAATGGGTAGTCCTTGTTAAATGCGTAAAACAACACATTTTTAACACACATAAACACTTAAAGTGTAGCTCATCACATAAGGCAAGCCAGAGAATTTTTTGTGAAACGTTGAGGTGAAAGTATTTTTTTTTTTTTTCCCAAGACATTCAAGCACTTTCTGCTCCAGCATAGCCCAGTTTTTCAACTCTACTGTAACTCTGCTTTATTTATATCCTCGGTTTATGTCTGGAATTACCTGTGTGGTTGAAAGCAGCATTATAAAAGCGTTGCTGTTCTGGTGGTAAGCCCTCAGAGTGGTTGTCCCTCTTGCATCTGGGTGACAGGCATTCCTCTCTACTCCCCCAGCCCCACTACATCCGCCTGCACACACACTTAGTGTTCTACACACCAACAGTGAGCTGGGCTGAAATGTGGTGTTCTGGGTAGTATGACACAGGTTGAGGAGGCACAGTACACGGCCTTGTAACCCTCCTGTTGTCCTCGAGTTTCAAACGCACTACCATCTTATGCCAGCATATGGCGCCACCTGATTGTGTCTGATTGCGTTGTTCTCTTTAGTGTCAATGCTGTTTGTATTTATTTTGTATTTTTATTTTTAATTTTATTTATGTATTTGTTTGTTTTTTGTGCCTTTTAACCCTCCTGTTGTCCTCGGGTTTCAAACTCACACCTTGTTG